>RJWJ010002956.1:0-92533 GCA_004363605.1 Indri indri
ACTACAGGCATGCACCACCATGCCCGGCTAATTTTTTCTATATATGTTTTTAGCTGTCCAATTCATTTCTTTCTATTTTTGGTAGAGACAGGGTCTCGCTCTTGCTCAGGTTGGTCTCGAACTCCTGAGCTCAGAACGATCCGCCCGGCTCGGCCTCCCAGAGTGCTAGGATTACAGGCGTGAGCCACCGCGCCCGGCCAGCTATAAAGTTTTTTAAGAGATTACTTTGAGTTTAGGATGTTCCATAGAAGTTTTGTGTATTAGATTAGAGAAATTGGATCATTTCTTAACCCACAAGCAAGAAAGCTTTTCTTACAGATCAGAGATGGAAACACCCCAGTCAGATTGTATGTACTTGGACGAAGGCATGACCTTCGTTGAAACACTTTGTCGATGTGCCTTTGAAAACTCAGCTAACATGTACATTCTCAAGTTTTTACCTTAACAGAGTCATTTCTACAGAACAACTTGAATATCTGCTTTTTTCATTGTAGGTGGTGAAAGAATAGTCTGCAGTACTAAGCTGTTTATAAATATCTCACCCTTGGAGCAGTTACCCTCTCATTTTCCCACTCACCCTTGTATTCATCAAACCCTAACAACACAGAAATTTGGAAGTGGAGAACTAAGAGTGGGGTTGGGGGAGAAGAGAGTGGAATGGGCTTCAGGGAACATCTTTCTTTGCCTGGCCTGTGTCATTTATTGAAGACAGATTCAGTATCTGAGATTTATTTATTTCCTAGGTTCTGCATATGTAGAGTATAATTTTTTAAAATATTTTGGTTTGTTTCTTTTTATTATAATCTGGTCCTAGTTTGCAGTTCATGTTATAGAAAACTAGATTATTGGCAAAAGCAGTTTTACTGCCTTCTGTCTCTCCCCTGCTCTCCACACTGCTGTCAGTGTCTTTCAAAGGTGCAAATTTGATCATGTCACTTCCCCTTCCTGAAAAACTTCAGGGCTCCTCAAAATTTAGGATGAAGTCCAAAATCTTGAGCATGGCCTGCAAGGCCTTACACCAAAGTTAACTCTGTACTCAACTCCATCATACCATTTATCCACTGTTATCATCCTTAAGTTTCTTGTTTGTCTTTACTGCTAGACTGACCTTAATAGAAGTGTACTTTACTTATTTCCACTATCCCCAGAATCTAGTACAGTTTGTGGCACTGAATAAATAAGTTTCCCAGTGCCTGTCCATTCTAGGAACTCTGCAATCTTGCCTGAACCAAGCTGTATTTTACTTTCTTTGGTTTCTATATGCTTTTGACAATATCATTCCCTTTTGCCTGGAGTACCCTCTTATTTCCTCTAATCTTCCACTTCTGTTTGCCTTTTTTCCTATGATCTCACAATACTTTATTTATAATTCCACCAAAGTCTTACTATAGTATCTGTGTATATGTCATCTCTGCCAGTCTAGTGGCAGGACAGGGATTTAGATTCTAAAATATAAAAAAGAGTAAAAGTAATAGTGAGTAGCATATAGAAGGTGACTGTAAAGATGAGTGAATGAATGGCTAGACAAATGAATGATTCTTTTTTCTTTTGCTGGTATGCTAGAAATTTAGTAAGGTGCTTTATAAGCAACAAATCCAAATTTGTGGCCCAGGGGTCAAGTTCAGCTTACATATATGATTTGTTTGGTCAGCACAGTTTTTTTAAAACGTTGAAATGTAAAGATGCTCTTCTGTTGCCTCTCCAAGATGTCATATACCCAATGGCCGTACACAGTGGTTACTGCTTACAGCTGAAGGGATTCGAGTGTGTGACCACTGCTCCATGGTCCCGTTTGTTTTCGTTTTTGGCTATAGTACCTCGAATGGAGACCTAATAATTTGATTCAGTAGTTACAGATTTTTATATATCTAATTTGCTACCAGCAGTAGCCAACATTAAAAAACTCATTCAGTATTTGGAATTTTGCCTTTCATTCTGAGAATCTCAAAGTACCAGGATGTGTATATGTGTGTGTATGTGTATTTATGTGTATCCCATGATTATCTGAAGTAACCATTTTCAAACTGTTTTGAGGAACACTGCCTAAGAAAAGGAGGCCATATATGATGTAAAACACAGAATATTATATTCATCTTTAAGATTCATCACACATGGCATCATAATAAAGACTTGGAAGAGTCTTTTGTTTAACTTTAGTTAATTCAATATTTTCTTAACTCATTCAGCCGTGGAACCTTTAAAAAGTGATTATCTCATTACCACTTTCCCTCAAGATACAGTTTGGAACACTGGCTTAAAGAAAAGGACTGTCTGATCTCGTAGGAATTAATCAGTATTCAGGGGTGAGGGGAAGTTCTAGATTTTAGAATTTTCTGAAAAGGGATGGAATGAAGGGAAGGTTGGGATTGTATATTGTAATTAGGCAGGAAAAACATTACCTTGAATAAAAAATTGGAGGGCAAACAAATTACCTTAAATTCTGAAATTAAACCCAGCAGTCTTCCAATAAAACTTAAGTACTGTATACAGTCACATGGGAAATAGATTACAAAGCACATTCACAACCCCCCTCTCATTTTGTCCTCACAACAACCCTGTGAGGTAAGTAGGGCAAAGATTTTCATCTCCATTTTTCTAGTGAAGAAACTAAACCTAAGAAAGGTTAAATGATAAACCTAAGATCACACAGTCAGTAAATGGTGAGGCTCTAAATATAAAACCTGGTCTTCTGACTTCTAGTCTTTCCACAGCATTACCCTACCTCATATCATATTAATGTCCCTGTTGTATTTAGTTTTTTATTGAGTAAAAACTGCAGTTGAAAAGGGAGCTAGTTTTTAGCACATGACTGTTGAAATGGCTCATGATCAATGGTCAGAGTTCCGAATTGCTAAGCAGTAAACAAAATCAGCAAGTAAACTGAAAGCATATTATTTAGCAGAATATTGAGATTTTTCAGAAAGTTTGTTATATCAACCAAGACAGTACTGTAAGTTTTATATTGAGAAATTTTTCATCTTCTAGATTAGTGGTTGAATGTTATATTATGCTATTTGATTACTACCCCTTTTTAAGTAACAGCTTTATTAAGATACAATTCACTTATCATATAGTTTGCCCATTTAAAGTATACAGTTCTGTGGTTGTTAATATATTTAGAATTATGCAACCATCACCACTATCTAATTCCAAAACATTTTATCACCCCCAGAAGAAACACTGTACTCATTATCAGTCAGTCCCTAATTCTCACCAACCTCCCAGCTGTAGGTAACCATCAGTCTACTTCCTGACTTTCTGGATTTGCCTATTCTGGACATTTAATGTAAATGGAATCATACAATATGTGGTCCTTGTCGTCCTTTGTGACTAGCTTCTTTCACTTGCAGTGTTTTCAAGGTTCATCCATGTTATATTCTAGTATGTATCAGTACTTTTTATATAATATTCCATGTATAGCTATACTACATTCTATTTTTTCATTAGTTGATAGACATTTGGGTTGTTTCTACTTTTTGACTATTATTAATAATGCTGTATGAACATTTGTGTATGCATTTTTATGTAGACATATGTTTTCAGTTATCTTGGCTACATACCTAGTAGTTGAATTGCTGGTACATATGGTAACTCTAGGTTGGTTTACCCTTTTGAAGAGCTGCTAGACTATTTTCCAAAGTGACCCCACCATTTTCCTTTCCCACTAGCAGTGTGTGAGAATTCCAGTTTCTCATCAACTCTTGTTTTGGGTTTTTCCCCCCTCTAGCCATCCTAGAGAGAGTGAAGTAGTATCTCATTGTGGTTTTGATTTGTAATTCCCTGATGGCTAATGATGGCCATTTGTATATCTTCGTTGGAGAACTATCTATTCATATCCTTTGCCCATTTCTTAATTAGGTTATTCATGTTTTTATTATTGAGTTACAGGAGTTCTTTACATGTTTTAGATATAAGTCTCTTATCAGATATGAAATTTGCAAACATTTTCTCTAATTCTTTGGATTGTCTTTTCATTTTCTTGATGGTGTCCTTTGAAGCACAAACATTTTTAATTTTGTTGAAGTCCAGCTTATCTTTTTGCTATTTGTGATTTTGTGTCATTTTGGTATCATATCTAAGAATCCATTGCCTAAACCAAGGTGATGAAGATTTATGCCTAGGCTATCTTCTAAGAGTTGTATTGCTTTAGCTCTTACTTTTAGGTTTTTGATCCATTTTGAGTTCATTTTTGTATACAATATGAGGTAGGGGTCTAACTTCATTCTTTTGTATGTGAATATCCAATTGTCCCAGCACTATTTGTTGAAAAGAATTTGATTACATACTGTTCTTCTTTTACTGGAAGAGAATAAAAGTGCTTCAAGATCATGAGATGACAATGCTGTAACATTATGAATAGTGTTCTGTTTTGTGTAGCATGTAAGTGAGATCTAGATCAGGAAAGAGATAGGACCATTTACTTCATGTAGAACAATTGCTCATTTTGCATTTATTTCCTCTTTGCTCTAGGTTCCCACTCTCTGAAAATCAATTTGTTTTGATGCCTGTAAGATATACAAAACTTTATTTAAAATATTACCCTTGGCCAGGTGTGGTTGGCACATGCCTGTAATCCCAGCACTTTGGGAGGCCAAGGCGGGAGGCTCTCTTGAGCCCAGGAGTATGAGGTTGCAGTGAGCTATGATGACACCACTGTACTCTAACCTGGGCAACAGGGTGAGACCCTGTCTCCAAATAAATAAACAAAATAAAATATTATCTTACTATTCTACAAAGAGGGAAGGATTCAGAAATGACTGATTTATGAGCAGAGATAATATTGCTTAATAATTTAGCAAAAAAAATGAGTTTTTTGCTCAATATTTTTAAAAAGGTAAAAATGTATTTGGTTGCCTGTTTCAACTCATTTTTAGCAAGAAACATTACCCTACTTGATAGTGTGTCCTGTGGAGCTTAATTAGATTCTATTATACCATTTTGTAACATGGTGATAGAGGAGTTGGCCAGGTACTAAGATGGACACAAAGGAAAGGTCCAAAGTCAGATTCATGCAGAATAGGGGACCAAGTCCTGGAAAATAGGGATAGGTGTGTATATATTAAAATGTTTTGGTTCTAGAAGTTTTAAAACTGATTTATGAAAATTTGTAAAATTACTTTGCTTACTATTTATATTTGCTACTCTTAAGAATTGGAAAGAAACAGATTATTTGATATTTGTAGATGATAAAACTGGGCTACATTTTGACAGAGATGAGGGAAGTGGCTGCCTGCTCCATGAATTGACCTTCAGAATGCAAGGCATGCCAACTCTTTTCCTACTGGCAATCTGTTCTGCCTAAAAATCTGTTATAGAAAATACCAGTTGAATTTTTAATTTTTTAAAAAACTTTATATGTTTCTCTGTTAAATGAAGATATTTCAGAGAAGGAGTATCAATGACTACCTGGCAAGTGGGACAAGGTAATTAGGTAATGAGAAAGGCCAGGAGATTCCAAAGTAGAAGGCACTTAAACATTTATTTTTCTAATTATAAAAGTAGTATGTTTCAGCAGGTTTTTAGGGAGTTAACAAGAAAAAGAAAAAAAAAGTGATATATGTTCAGTGTAAAAACTTAGAAAAGCACAGAGAATAAGAATTTCATAATTCTACCACCCACAGATAACCACTATTGTCCTTCTGCTATATTTTCCTTTTCCCATGCCCGATGTTCATAATCATGCCTGATGTTCATAATTGCAGTTAGTGCACTTTTGCTTGCTTATCGTGAACATTTTCTCCTGTCATTAAAAACTGTCAACATTTCTTTTTTGTTAGCATCAATTTCAGTGACTGTATATATTTCATTTAATGGGTGTATAATAATTCAATTAACCTGAGTTTTTAGGTTGTTCCACACTGGGCTTTTTAATTTCAAAGAAACAGTTTTGTTAATCATCTGCTCTAGGGAGCTCTTTGCCTAGAGTCTGTTGGGACACAGCTAGTGAGTGAGCTGTGCAATGGAGATTGTTTCTTTTTAATTTTTCAATTTTATTTATTTATTTATTTATTTACTTTGAGATAGAGTCTTGCTCTGTCACCCAGACTAGAGTGCTGTAGCATTAGCCTAGCTCACAGCAACCTCAAACTCCTGGACTCAAGCGATCCTCCTGTCTCAGCCTCCAGAGTAGCTAGGACTACAGATGTGCACCACCACACCCTGCTAACTTTTAAATTTTTTTCTATTTTTAGTAGAGACGGGGTCTGGCTCTTGCTCAGGCTGGTCTCTAACTCCTGACCTCAAGTGACCCTCCCACCTCGGCCTCCCAGAGTGCTAGGATTACAGTCATGAGCCACCATACCCCACCAATTGTTTCTTTTCGAAACAGGTTATAGACATGCTGATGTGTCTCAGAGTGGTTCTCTTCTCATTAACTTACCTAGAATATAATGGGATTTAAAAATATAAAATAGTTTTATTCATTTACAGACAATAAAATTCACTTATTTTAGGTGTACATTGCAGTCACTCTCCTTCCCTGAACCCTGTTCCCAGGCAACCACTGATGTAAAGTGGCCATTTGATCAGTATACTTGGTCTTTTTATAAGTAAGAAAAGTTTTCTTTAATTTTGAATATTGCTCTGTACTATTTATTTTAGTTATTTTAAGTTATTATAATAGGCTTAATGTTAGTCATCTGCATTCCATACGTCACAACTTCCTTCTCATTTTTGATCTTTTCCTTTTTTTCTAAGAGAAATTTTGAAGGTTGTCATTGGTTTCATTAACTTGTGAAACAAAGCTTGTACTTTCTGAAAGTTTATTGAGTTTCCTGTAGAAAAAATTAGGTTGAACCCTACAAAATTGTTCATATTTAATCATTTTGACCTGCAAAGATGGCAGTTTCACCTGGTTTAACCTAATATTCCTTCAGAGGTATGTTCTTCATTTGAGTTTTCAGGGTAAGGTTCCCTATTTCCTCGGAGTGTCACATTTCTTCAAGGGCTCATATACCTTTTTTCTTTTTCCATTACTCATCTGTGATTAAGAACCACCTTATCCAGGGCTTAAGTTGGCCTGAAAACAGGTATAAGAAATTATTTAGTGGACTGTTCAGATTAAGATTCACATGAGAGTTGATTTGTTGAGCCTCCTGCCCCAGGTTCCAGAGTTTAGGGACCTTTTAAGCTTTCATTTTAATATTTAATGTTTAAATATTCCCAGAATGCAATGCATCACATCTCTTCTACCTTCTTACCCAGCCTGTTTCTCCACTTTATTTTCTTTGGAATTATATACTATATTGGGGGATGTAGTTTTCTGATTAACATAAATGATGATATACAAAGAAGAAGGGTTTGGCATGAAATTTATTGCCTCTGAAAGTATTATTTATGTGGAGGTATATGAAAGCTTAATTCTTCAAGTGGTATAGACATTGATTCTCTGAACTCCAAGGATAGTGGATAAACTCCATTTTTTCTCCCCCTTTTGAAAAAATAACTTTTTCCTTCTTGTTATAGCACTAATATAATGCATATTGTAAAGAATTTTAAAATATCTGAAAAATACAAATAATAAATTTTAGTGCAACCCATCAATCACCCCCTTCCCAAATGGGAACTTCAGCCTTTTGGTATATTCTTCCAGGCTTATTTGTGCCTTTTAAAGCTACTTTTTTTTTCCTAAAATTTGAATCATACTCAAAATTTTTATGGCCTGCAGTTAAGAAGTTGCATAAGGAAGGGGAAGTCATTGTAACACAAAAATATTCACTAACGGAGTAACTAACTCATTACCACTCAACATCCTTTCTTCCTTGAAGCTTGAACTTACTTCCAACCATCCAACTACTGTCTCTGTCTCCATGCTCTGTCTCCATGCTGTGGGGTATTATAATGCAGATAGGTTGGGAAGGTTTTTCTTAAGATAGTGAAGGATGCTGCAGATCTCTGTGATTACTGACAAATCTGTCCGGGTTGGACCAGTTGAAAACCCAATGAAGAAAAGAATCAATAGAGATGTTGATGGGTTAGGCATTCAAAGAAGAATGACCGAATATAATGTAATATTTAATGTTGAATATTAAGATTGGCTTTTGGGAACATCAGTGTAGTTCCCACGAAGTGTTGCCACCATGATGCTGCCATGTAAGTCAAGATGAAATGAAGAAAGTAATACAATAGTGTATAGCATTGTTAGAAAAATTGTTTTCCCTCCTTGCAAAAAAAACCCCACTATTTTTATTCATTCTTTGATTTATTTATTCATTCTGTGATCTGTGATAACAAGGAACACCTGTATTTAAGTTTTTAATTCTCTAGACTGTTTTACATTTGCTACAATAAATAGTAACCAGATAACCACATGTTCCTATTGAGTAAGCATATGCCTAGAAAAGCTAGTTGTATCCCAATTTAAGTACATACTTTAAAACACCTATCAGCAGAAATTATAATAAAAACTTTTTTAGCCTTTTTTAAGTCTGACTATCAATCTAATATAGAAGGTACCACTTCTTCTTATGTAGTTCTTAAGGTCAAGTTTCTCACATTCTTCTCACTTTGATATCTGGATGACTAGTGACTATTATAGACAGTCTGCTAAAATGGGTTTTTAATTATGTGCTAATTTGTGCTTTTATTATAATTATCTTATTTGTCATATGACTAAATCTGCCTCTGGGACACATGTGCTGCATTTACTATTCTCTGAAATTTTCTCACATTTTACTGTGCACTTGAAACACCTGGGGATCTTGTTAAAATGCATCTTCTGATTCAATAGCCATGAGTTGGTGGGGGGCCAAAATTCTGCATTTAGAACCAGCTCCCATGCCACGCCAGTGCTGCTGGCCTTCAGACCACACGAATAGCAAGGCTTTCAGTAACAGTTTTGGGTACAGAAGCCATGCAAAGCCTAGTGAAGCCTTTTTTTTTTTTTTTTGTTATGATAGCTTTATGATACATGCCTACTTTACTAGTAATATGTATTTTTCCAATAGGGATATATATGTTGATTAATGACTTTCAATATGTGAGCTTTTCTATAATTTTTGTGTCAAGGCACATTATCTGCAGTGGTTATTTATAAAGAACAGTAATATACCAATGATGATGTAATAGTTAACATGTATTGACTACTTATGCCCCAGACAGTAGGGGTTGACTAAATTTTTTCCGCAAAACCATGAAGTAGATAATATTATTGTTATCCCTGTTTACAAATAAGGCTGAGTCAGAAGTTTAGTGACTTGACCATTGTAATACAGCCAGAAGATGACAGAGCCAGGGTGTCAACTCAGGTTGTCTGACTCCAGAGCTTGTGTCTTTAATCTTTGTACTAGTCAGTCCAGAAACTACAGACTTTATGTAACATGTATAAGAATTTTTAGTTTCTTTCACAATTCATATAAATTTGAATTTTCTAGTTTTTTTTCCAGAAGGCCTTTGAAAAGCAATTTTTTTCTTCCTTAGTTTTCCATTCTGTGGCTTTCCCATAGATACTCATCATTTGTGATTTGTTACCAGGTTTTTTCAGTTTTCCATTCTGCATATATGTGTTAATATGTGCATGTGTGAGAAAAATATCTCAACTTTCTTATTCCTGTGTTGTGAAAATCTATGAAGAATCAAAAGTAATTAGTACCTTGCTTTGAATGAAAGATAAAAGTGTTCTTATTAATGTTGAAGCCTTATGTTTTCTGCCAAAGAGTAGCCCAGGAAAACAGCAGATTTTATGGATTGTCACAGAAGACTGATTGTTCTTTTGTATGTCCTGAAAATTTTGAAATTTTTTTTTCCTTCACCCAAATGGTAATTGTAATCTAGTGACTAGTGTGGAAACATACCTTCCATTGTGAGTTCTCCTGCCAAACCACCAAATGGTTTTAGGGAAGCCAGGAGCCCCTCTGTCCCAGCTTCTCAACCTGTCGGATGTCAGCACTATCTATATGCAGTATTTGAGCCCCTCTGTCCTTCAGCATGTTAAAGGGAAACTAACATAGGAAAGAGAGTTAGTATTTCTAAATCCATAGGCATTTGTACAAATTTGCAAAAATGAGTGGAAGTTGTTTAAGATTAGAAAAATGTGGCATTTCAGCTGCAGGTTATTTTGAAAATCAATAACCTAGAATAGGTCATAAATAAGGTCATAAATAAGAACATAGCTAGCTTATTACTCATCTCAAAGTAATATGAGGCTATTTACTTTCATTACTCTCTTTCTTTTACAGTCCATCAATATTATGGAACTGACTTTACAGAAATATGGAAGTTATGAAAAATTTGAACAAGCCACTGGTGGTAGCTTGCTATCTAAACCTCGAATCTGGAGTCATGTTAGGAAGTACATGCTGAAGGAAGGCTGCCTTGGGGAGGTATGAATCATAAGTAAACGTGAGGAGTTGGCTGTGGCATTTTATTATAACTCTTGGTCAGTGCCAGTCAGTCATAGTTTTTTCCTGCAGGTTTTGTTTTCCCAACCCTATTTTAGTCATTAAATTCATCACCCACACAGAAAACAGCAACAAAAAATTAGTCATCCAAGTTTCTGACTAAATACTATAAGTCTAACTACCTGCTGCATTAAATTGTTTTGATGTGTTGAGTTTCTTCTCATTTTTCTTCGAACTGCCATTTCTGTATAGCTTGTGGAATTATATGTATTACTTTGTGGAAAATTGTTAATAAAGAGATTTGCCCCAGTTGCCTCTCTTATTAGTAGTGTGTTCTTGGTGGTCAGTCTCAAAGCCTTGGCACTAGCAGTGAGCAGAACTCTTGCACCTGTACCTCCTTTTGCACCATTTTATCCAGGGACTGTATTTAAGAGACGCCAGAGGTACACTTAAGTCCTCTGTGTCTTCCTCAGCACAGCCATCTACTTTCCCTTCAACCCAATAAAGTTGTTGAGTTCCCAGAGGGTTAAAATTAGAAGAGTCAAAGGTGATTGGCTATACATCCCATCTTCTTGATTTCTGGGAGATTCAAGGTGGTTGTAAGTAAAAAAAAACTAGTATAAACTTACAGGCCCATTGTTCTCTGTGAAAGCTCTTTGTCACCCTGCCTTTACATTTTGTTCTTTTCTCTCTTTCTCCTTAGATTGTAGTTCATCTCACTGAGGACCTGCTGTCGCGGGCTTCAATGACAGTAGTGAATGGATGTCCGACTCTGACCATCAACGTCTCCACTGCACGTGAGCATTGGCTGGAGGGAATGCTGAGGCATGAGATAGGTAGGGGCAACCCTTCTCCATTTGTTCATTTGTAATATCAGGAATCATCCCTGAAGAGACGTTATCTTAGAATGGATTTTTTTCTTAGGAGTATTTAGCAAAAAGTCATGAGGTTGTTAAGCTTCACTTGGACTAAAGGTAATGTATTTTTATATATATATATATATATATTTAGGACACTGTTTAGCTATATTAAGCTTGGAAATTTATTTACCTCCTCTGGATTTCTGTTCCCCCACCTTGAAGTGAGGGGCTTGAATTAAAGTATATTCTTTTCAAATATCAAGTCTGTGATTCTTCTCTTTATTTTTTATGATTATTATTTTTTTAGAGACAGGATCTCAGTCTGTCACCTAGGCTGGAGTGCAGTGGCATGATCATAGTTTACTGTAACCTTGGACTCTTGGGCTCAGGTGATCCTCCTGCCTTGGCCTCCTGAGTAGCTGGGACCTCAGCGCACCTACCACCATGCCCAGCTGATCTTTTTATTTTTCTGTAGAGACGAGGTCTCACTGTGTTGCCCAGCCTGGTCTGAAATGCCTGGCCTCAGGCGATCCTCCCGCCTCAGTCTCCCAAAGTGCTGGGATTACAGACCTGAGCCACTGTGCCTGACTGATTCTTCTCTTTAAAAAGTAAATTGTTAGGCCAGGCATGGGGGCTCACGCCTGTAATCCTAGCATTATGGGAGGCCGAGGTGGGAGGATCACTTGAGCTCAGGAGTTCCAGACCAGCCTGAGCAAGAATGAGACCCTGTCTCTACTAAAAATAGAAAAAATTAGCCAGGTTTGGTAGCACTCACCTATAGTCCCAGCTACTTGAGAGGCTGAGGCAGGAGGATCACTTGAGCCCAGGAGTTTGAGGTTGCTGTGAGCTAGGCTGATGCCACGGCACTCTAGCCCAGGCGACAGAACAAGTCTCTGTCTCAAAAAAAAAAAGTAAATTTTTATAAAGGTTACACCTCCTCTAATGAGACATATGATCCTTTCGAAGGCAGTGTATTCCTTCAAACCCAAAAGATGTTAGGGATGTGGAATTTTCTACTTTGTTTTCGTTTGTAGGCACATATCAATTTGATTTTAGAATTGTTGATAGAATCTTTCTTTTGGGGAAGAATTAAAACAAGAATGACATTTCTTATTATTCATGTAACTTTTCTTCTCCATAGGCACACATTATTTTCGAGGTATTAACAACCTCCAGCAGCCATGGAACAGTTGGAATGGCCGTAAAAAACATGAGCTAAAGCCAAATAATCCCACAGAGGAAGGACTGGCAAGTATTCACAGTGTCCTGTTTAGAAAAGACCCCTTTTTGTGGAGGGCTGCCCTCCTGTACTACACTGTTTATCAAGCCAGCCAAATGTCTTTTTGTGAGCTCTTCAAAGATATTGGCAAGTTTGTCAAGGACCCCAATACAAGATGGGATTATTGTGTACGGGCCAAAAGGGGATGGACTGATACTTCCCAACCAGGTAGGTGTCCCTTAACTGTAGGTTTTCTAACTTATTGACTAGTTGTCTAGTGATTTTGTTTATATTCTAATCCCCAAATCACAGAATTCACTCATCTGTCAAAAATAAAACCTTTGTTACTTGAGGTCAATGCTAGTTTTCCCAAACCGTATTTTTTTAGCTTTATTTTTGCCCAGATCATTTTGAAACTTTTCAGACCTACAGAATATAGAAAGAATGGTAGAATGAATACCCATCATCTAGATTTACCAATTGTTAACATTTTGCCATTTTTGCTTTCTCTTTGACTTTTAAAAACAGCTTTATTGAGATATAATTCATATATCATACAATTTAGCAATTTAAAATATACAGTTCAGTGATTTTTAGAGTAGTCACAGAGTTGTTTAATCATCACCACTATCTAATGACACAATGTTTTTATTACTCTGAAAAGAAATGCATACCCATTAGCAGCCATTCTCCATTTCCCCCTCTCTTCCCCAGTTCTTTTACTTTTAGTCTCTATAGATTTACCTATTTTGACCATTTCATATAAATGGAATCATATAATATTCTTTCAGTTAGCCTGATGTTTTGAAGATTCATCCTTGTTGTAGCATGTATAAGTATTTCAGCCATTTTTATTACTGAATTAATATTCCTTTGTATGGATATATCACATTTTATTTGTCTCTTCACCAGTTGATGGACATTTGGGTTGTTTCCACTTTTAGGCTATTATCAATAATGCTGCTGTGAACATTTATGTATAAGTTTTCGTGCAGATATGTTTTCAGTTCTTTTGGGTATACATCTAAGAGTAGAATTGAGTCATATGGTAACTCTGTGTTTAACCTTTTGAGGAACTGCCACACTATTTTCCAAAATGACTGCCATGTTTTTACATTCTCACCAATGTACGAGTAAGTGTTCCTGTTTCTGCACATTCTTGCAAACACTTGCTATTTTCATTGTTTAAATTATAATAATAATTATTATTATAATTATTCTAGTGAGTACAGAGTGGTATCTCACTGTAGTTTTGATTTTCATTTCCCTGGTGACTAATGATTTTTGATGAGCCATCAACATCTTTTTATGTGCTTATTGGTCATTTGTATATCTTTTTTGGAGAACTGTCTATTTAGATCTTTTGCCCATTGTTTAATTAGGTTGTCTTTTTATTATTGACTTATAAGAGTTGTTTATATATTCTAGATACAGGTCTTTTGTCAGATATATGATTTACAAATATTTTCTGCCAATTCTGTTGGTTGTCTTTTCACTTTGTTGATGGTGTTCTCTTTGACTTTTTAAAAGTAAATTTTAGACTTGACATTTTAATCCTGAAAACTTGAGCATGCATCTCTTAAGGATAAGAACATTCTTCTACCTAACACAATATCATTTTCACACTTAAATGAACATAAATTCAGCAATATCAATGAATATACACACCATATTTAAATTTCCCCAACTTTTCCAAAAATGTCCTTTATAGCTATTTTTTAAAAAAATCCAGATCCAGTCAGGGTTCATACATTACTTTTGGTGGTTGTCTCTTTAGCCTCTTTTAATGTGGAGCAATCTTCCCCGCCTTTTTTTGTTTTTCATGATAGTGACTTCTTTTTTTGAAGTCCAGGCCACTGTTCTTACGGAATAGCCCACAATCTGGATATGTTTGATTGTTTGCTCACTATTAGATTCAGGGTAAACATTTTTTGCAAGAATACTATATAAATGATATTGGGTCACATCAAGAGCCACCTAATGACAGATCGTCTCACCATTAGAGATGCTAAGTTTGATCCTCATTTAAGGTGGTGATTATGAGCTCTTTGTTTGTAAAGGTACGTATTTCTTTTCCCCTTCGTAATCAGTAAGTTATTTGTGAGGTGACAAAGACTGTGTGAATAGCCTGTTCCCCAACAGAGTTTCACCTAATGGTTTTCAGTATTCATCAGCAAAACTTCCCTGAATCTGTTATTTCATTGTGAATGTCTAGCACTATTATTTTTATTTGTCTAAAGAAAATAGAGGCAAAGAGTACAAGCACAGTGTATGTTGATGTTCACAGCCAGTTCTAGTTCAAAGTAAATGTGCTACTCTAACAGAAGTTTAAAAAATTTTTGTCAGCAGTATTAAGACTGTAGATTGCCCATAATGTCTTTGTGGGTTTTTTTGTTTGTTTTTAACAAGATGAACAAAGTGTATAATAATACAAAAATGCCTTTGAAAAAAGGATAAGAATTAAGACACATTTAGCTGGATGTGCCTGTAGTCCCAGCTACTCAGAACGCTAAGGCAGGAAGATTGCTTGAGCCCAGGAGTTCAAGGGCACCGTGGGCAACATAGCAAGACCCTCATCTCTAAAAACAAAACAAGACAAGACAAAAAGAATTCAGAAATGTTTGTTCGAAATTCATTTTGATTTTCAGATTAGTTCAATATATCAACAAATTTTCTTGTAACAGTACTTTTAAACTATTTATTTGGAGCTTGGAAATACTCAGGTCAGTAATGGTTATGTTGCCAGCCCAGCCCGCATTAGCATTTTATACCAGTGATGTAGTTGTATGAAAGTGTGGTGCCTGCGAGCCATGAGTAGGCAAGACAAGAAGCAGGAAAGAAGAGGCTACCTGTTCCCTGTCTCTTGTGTATGCACAGCCACCTCCAGGCAGGGTTTCAGATAAGAAAGGTGTCTGCCATTTCCCATCTCCTTTTTAGATCCCTTTGCCTGCATTTTAGTGCTCTGTACTCAGACGTACAGGGCATTCCTGTTGCCCTTGACACTCCATGGAGGCACATCACTTTTAGACTAGTCATTTTTTCTTTTCTTCACATACTTTTAAAAAAGTTTTTATTGTGGAAAATATTAAATGTATACAAAATAACAATATGCTGGACCCTCATAAATACATTGCCTGATCTTACAGTAATTGTCAATATTTTCTAACTGTGGTTCATCTATTCTTCCAAGTTCCTGTTTTCCTGATGTATATTAAAGCCAATTCCCACATCATGTCCTTTTATCCATAAATATTTCAGTACACATCTCTAACTGATCAGGACAGTTCGTTTTTTTTTTTTCCATAATCCCCATGCTATTAGCATACCTAACAAAATTAATAGTAATTCCTTAAATATGACTTTATATGGAAAGATTTTAGTCCATTGAATAGAGCAAAATTTTGAAAAATTTACACAAGTTATGTTAGGATGAGAAAAAGGTTTTCTGTATAAGCAGAACATCCTTTTCTAGATTCAGATCTCATGAACTGTTCCTGTTTTTCATGTCCTTTTTATCCATTTTTTTCTATTTTGAAATCTACATATTCTTTTTTTTTTTTTTTTTTTTTTTTTGAGACAGAGTCTCACTCTGTTGCCCGGGCTAGAGTGCCGTGGCGTCAGCCTAGCTCACAGCAACCTCCAACTCCTGGGCTCAAGTGATCCTCCTGCCTCAGCCTCCCAACTAGCTGGGGCTAAAGGCATGCACCACCATGCCCGGCTAATTTTTTCTATTTTCATTTGTTTGGCTAATTTCTTTCTATTTATAGTAGAGACGGCGTCTTGCTCCTGCTCAGGCTGGTGTCGAACTCCTGAACTCAAGCGATCCTTCCGCCTCGGCCTCCCAGAGTGCTAGGATCACAGGCGTGAGCCACTGCGCCCACCAAATCTACATATTCTTTAAAATCTAGTTCTAATTCTTGTTTTCATAGTGAGTAACAGTATCACAATCACCTAGAGCATTATTAAACTGTAGTTTTTTTTAATGGGGGGAAGGTTGTTATTATTTTTGTAAATACCAGGAGTTTCTGAAATCCTACATCTCTACACTACCTGTTGAGACCTAACTTCTCTAAAACTATTCCCTGCCACACACACACTCCCACTCACCCTTTCTACCCAAATGCCTTCATCACATCATGGGAGTTAATGGTTGTGATTGAATGGCAGGGGTCGGGGAGGGTGGGATGATCATTTATAAGAATCATATATTTTAAATTGCCAGTCTTTATTTATAATTAAGAAAAAATGTTATTTTAATAATGGGGATGAGGTCTAGGGGGAGGGAATTCTTAAAGAAAAGCTATTAGTCTGCATACTATCCTTGTACTTTCTAAGACTTCACATTTTATGCTACAAAGATAGTTAAATAAACATTGACAAATTAGAACTTTCTTTTATGCTGATGTAATTCTTAACAGTAAAGGGAATGGGTTGGTATCTAATTACTTAGTAATTTTTCAACCATCCTTTTCTTGGGGTAGCACTACTGTCCAATGAACAAGTAGTGAGGGCAATACTGCTAACGCCTGCACAACAAGCCCTCATCAACTAGAGATTTGCTTTACTTTCGTGCAATTTTTGGAAAAAAGAAAAACCTCTTTTCCATGAAAAATGCAAATAAATTTTTTTAAGGGAATGTTTTTTAAATATGAGAAAGTAAACAGTATTCTGGTTCCTCCAGGGTGTTTTAGTAAAGACCAGGTATACTTGGATGGAATTCTTCAAATCCTTCGATACAGAGATACCATAGACTTTCATCTACTTACCGCTCTGGGAAAGGTGAGTAAGACCAATGGCACATAGTCCCCAAGCACACCAGATTAGCATTTCCTCTAGCTTGATTTTATGATTCCTAAGACTCAGGTTCAGACTGTTTTTACTTTATTGTTGGAGTAAGTTTCCTTTATGTGATAACAAGAGGGAGAAATATGATTCTGTCACAGAACCAAATGATAAAATTTCCTTGTGGTCAATAAGAGATAAACAAGGGAATAGGAAATTTGGGAATATATGTAGTTTTATTTTTATTTGTATACATGTCTTTTTCTAAAAAGCATCTTTGTTTAAAAGCATTTTAAAGTAAGCTACAACTGTAACACTTCCCTGTTAATATCTCCTAAGAACAAGGATATTCTCTGACATGATCATACGATTTTGTTATTTAAGAAATTTACCATTGATTCAAAATAACATTTAAAATAGTCTACTTCAAATTTTCCAAATTGTCTCAAAAACATCATTTGTAGAGAGTGTGTGTGTGTGCGTCTGTGTGTGTGTGTGTGTGTGTGTGTGTGTGTGTGTGTGTATGAGAGACCCAGGATCTAATCAAGATTTATGCATTGTATTTGGTTATAACCTTTCATGTCTTTTAATCTAGAATAGTCTCCCTTGCCCCTTTCTTTTTCTTTTTCATGACATTTTTAAGACTCAGGGATAGTTTTTTTGAAAATCCCTACAATTTTGATTATCCTATTGTTTCCTCATGATGAGATTCAGGTTAAACATTTTTTGTCAAGAATACTTCGTAAGGGATTCTGTGTATTTCCTGCTGCATCAGATTAGAAAGCACATATCATTTTGCTCCATTATTGTTAATGTTGTGTTTGATCACCTGATGAATGAGTGACTGCTAGATCGCCCCCATTGTGTTAATAAGTAATCTTTGGAATGATACCTGTGAACAACTGTTCCCAAACAATCTTTCAAAGAATTATTTTAACATCCATTATCTTTTTCCAAATCAGTTATTACACTGGTGGTAACAAAATAGAGACCTTCTAATTCTGTTACATTTCTTCTTTTACTCTCCTTTTTTTGTAGTATTATTATGGACTTAATTCTTTCTTAGTGAGCTTTTTCATTGCTACTCCTATGTTTTAAACATATCTCTATGTTTTCTGGCAAAGTAAAATGCCTGGGTTCATCTTGTACTTTCCCTACCCAAATCTGAGATTAGCCATTTCTCCAGTGAAGCCTTGATTCCTTTTAGTGAGAAATGGTATTTAGAAAACAAGATCTGAGTACTAGGTCTGTATCTTGCTGCTGAGGTGCTCTTGCTTCTAGAGACCTTTTCAATGAGCATATCATATTATTTGTTTTAAATCATAATGATTTAAATTCAAATCAGACTCCGCTTGATTCTTCCCCCTCCCATTCTATTTAATATATTTGTATCTCCCTTCTCTTAAAATAAGAATGCTGTTTCCTAATATCACTGTATTTATTCATTCTCTTCTGTAATAAACTCATAATGGTTTAAGAATTACTAAACCATACCAATATCAACAAACCTATTTTCATTACATTTAGTGGTATACATACTAAATAAAAGAAATAATTTTTAATAATATTAAACATTTTTTAAACTTAATGAAGTACAGATATAGTATGAACATAATTTCTTGTCTTAAAGCCTTCCCACTGAACCTGGAAGAGTGTTGATCAGAAGACCATAATATTTAAAGTAAACCAGGTTTTGGAATTTAAAGATGCAAAGATAATGTATAGAACTTAAAATGTTTCACCCCTAAACCTAACCTATGTATAAACACCGCAGAATTACTGGCTTCTTAGGTGGATAAAAGAAATGTGAAATTTAAAAAAATACTTATAAAATTCAAAATAAAAGCAAGAGACTATAATACAAATCACAAATCGTTATGTTTCCCAAATTAAATAGAAACGAGTGTCTAATATACAGGTTGCATATCCCTTCTCTAAATGGATGGGATCAGAAGTGTTTTGGATTTTCAGTTTTTTCAGGTTTTGGAATATTTACATTACTTACCAGTTGAGCATCCCAAATCCAAGAATCAGAAATTTCCAAAAGCTCCAATGAGCATTCCTTTGAAGGTCATGTCAGCAGTCAAAAAGTTTCAGATTTTGGAGCATTTCAGATTTTGGATGTTTGGATTTGGGATGGTCATCTGGTATAACTGTGCTAATTTTTCTAATTTAATAATGTGGCATTTATATTCTAGCTATTTTCTTGATTCTTTTATTTAGATTCAGTCAGGTTTTTTAGATTTAGAGTCTCTCATATAGACATATATATTAAGTTTGGTTGTCTGATTTTCAAACAAACTGAGTAGGTCCAAGATAGAGTGTTAAATCACATTTGACTTCCTTTAATTAACTTCCTTTGAATAACTTCTTTTAATATAATCATAGTATGAGGGCGCAGACAAATACATTCTAATTTAACAGAGCAAAGAAAAGTAAGCTGCTGATTTTTTGTTATTTTGTAGCTATTAAATAATTTGACAGATGATCTGTATACTTTCATTTAAGACCCAGGGAAGAAATTCATCTTTAAAATGTACCTTGCGATTATGTTTTAAAATTAACCCATCTTCCTTTTTCAGGTTTCTTATGAAGATGTGGATCGCTTAAAAGGATTGGCAGTTATTGAAAACATGAGGGTCCCTCACTTCCTGCAGGACCATAGCCGATATATGGAACACTTAGAGAAGATCATGGAAGTGAATGAACTGACCGACAGGGAACTGAAAGACCTTATATAGTAATTAGCATTCTTGCGAATATAGCTAAACTATACCTCCGTGTATATTACCAATTGGGTGCAGTTAGCACCAGCATATTTATAAAAGAAGAATGGCTGTTCGAGTTTTCTGAAGAATGGTCTTCAGTATTCAGCTGAATTTTTAAGCTAAGTACAAACCTTAAACTATTTTCCTAAAATGTTTCTATAGGCTGCAGGGGGAAGTTACTCCTATTTTCATCTGAATTTCAACAGAGCCAGATGAAAATGCTACTGCTAAGTGTTTTTGAAGACTCTTGGGCAAACTGAGTGATAATCTTCTGCCTGAAGTTTAGCACTGGCCTAGTGCTTCTGCCTGAGCACCAAAGCCAGCTCTGACTGGAGATTGGCTGAATTCCAGTGGCGTTCAGACTCCAAAGTTATATTTTATTTGATAAACAATGGCAATTATTCTCCTTTGAAAAATTAGTTTTGTGATGCTCCAAAAAGCTAATTTTATCAGGATTTCCTATTTCTCTTATATGTTAAGTAATGTTAAAGGGAGGGGAAAAGCAATTTGAAAAATTTCCATTAAGTTCTTTATTTTAACATTATTGTCTTACCTTTTCAGCTTATAGGAACTAAATTAGAGAATTACCTCTTTTTGATCAGTTTTATTTTCATTTGCTGAGACATACTATACCCCTTCAAATTTTTTATAAAGTTCTAAGGTCTTTCCCTCTGCATCCTTTATATAAATGATAAGTACAACTTCCAGAGCAATTTGTCTACAGAAACCAAAATAGTTGGGGAAGGTGGATGCTACTCAACTTTTTATTAAATGGAATATGTAATGAGCAGGGGACAAATAGTCTGACCTAGTTAAATGTAGAATCTGGATGTTGACTGGGTAGCACCTATAGTAAACTTGACCATGCTCTGAAAAGTGAAATTTCTGGACATTGCCATTGATAAGCTGGCTTTGTGATACTGGTTCAGTATATTTTATCAAAATCTTTGACTTCGTCAACCCAAACTGACACAGTTTGAATTAAAAAATGAGAGTTCTGTTTTGCTGGATTTTTCTTGCTATAAACTTGTACACCTGGCTTTGATATTTATCAGTTTCAGTGTATACTTGGATATATTAATATGTACTTGGGATCAAATGGTTCTTCATACAACTTATATTAATGATCAGAAAGAATGCTGCTATAAATACCCCATTCAAGATTGCTCCTGAAATCTCTACCCAAAGTTATATGAGAGTTTATTTTTACCTCAGTTCAGGCTAAAATATGGTGCTAACACTGGTAGATGTATACTGTGAAGCCTGGTCCACATTCATGCTAGAAAATGATGTTAGGAATTCTTTTGCAGGCTAGGTTATGTGATTTCTCTCTTTCACATATCTAGAAGAGTTTGCCTCAGAGAAGAATGTTGCAGCAAACAGGATATACTCTAGCTGGTGCCTGGGGGTTCTTGCAAAGCCAGGTATCTCGCCTTTGGCAGTAGAGGGCGGCCAGGCCCTTTGGAGCAGTGAAAGCCCCCCCCCACCACCATGCTGGCTGGTATGTGTCTTGCACATATGTATACCGGGCTGGGGGGCAGAGTGTGCCAGCACTAACGAGACACTGGAATCTACTCTGGACACCTTAAGCATGTATCTCCTTATACCAGTCATATACTTTCAGCTTTGTGTAGTGTTTTCTTTTTCTTTAAGAGATAGGATCTTGCTGTGTTGCCCAGGCTAGACTTGAACTTCTGGGCTCAAGTGATCCTCCCATCTCCGGCTCCCCAATAACTGAGAGTAAAGGCACGCACCACCATGCCCAGCTTGTGTAGGATTTTCTGACTTCATCTTAAAATTTATCAAAGGTGATAGTGAAAACAATGTCTTAGAAGTATAGACAGAAATGGCAATATTTATGTCCTGTGATTTAAGCCGAAAGGTTATAAATTCAACATTTGCAGGCAATAGCACTGCCAATCTTATGTTATGGTTTAAATAGAAAGGAAAATCACGGCAGCCTTAATTTCCTTTTGGTGTGGGATCATTTGCAGTGGGTCTAGTCCCTAAATTTTAAAATGGAGGGCTATTCTCTCTCTGTCTGATTTGGAAAAGGAATTGCTTTCTTGCCTTACTGCTTTAGTATAAAGATAAAAAATATGAGCACTCTGCAGACAAAAATGACCTTAAATCACATGGATTGTCTTAAGATATTTTAAAAGTTAGCAGTGAACCAAAAGTAGTTTCATATTAGCAAAAATACTTAAAGAGCTCTAAGCTTTAAAAGTTGAGATTGAAGATTTAATGAATGTTTATTACTTCTTTTTCCTGAAAGAGTATAAGGTCAGTTTTGTTCCCTAAAATAAAAGTTTTAATAAACAGAAAATGATAGCAATGGTACTTAGAATAGTTGAAGATCATATTAATTTGAATAGTTACTTGCTATAGGCTGTTGATTTCATCAGTTTTGTCCACTGTAATTTTAACATAAAGTTGTATCAAATACAAATTCTGGTAAACTGTTAAGTTTTAATACCAGACAGGATTCAAAGTTAAATTAATGTTTGCAAACATAAATCCATAGTCTTCATTTCTTTATATTTTCACTTTTGTAAAAGTGTTTAAAATTCGTATTGTTTGTTTTGTATATCTTTGGGCATTTTGTGTCTAGCTATAATAAAAAGAAATAGCACTGAGGTTCTTAAATGAAGTATGTGGATATATATACATGTAAACTTCTTTGAAAGCCTAATTACATTTTTATTTTGGTGGTTCTTGTTTTTTATTTTGAGGTGGTTATTGAGAGGACATCAGACATGCTTGTCGTCTAGTGTCCTTCCTTACAGAGAAATACTACATTTGCCACACTACACCTTTCTCCTGATTAGTTCCGGTCATACCCTCATGGGGCATATGGAGAAGGGAAAAGGAAAAAGGGACAATTCTGTCTGAAGTTACTACTCCGTTCATTGAGTAAACTTTTGTGCAGAACCTGCTGAAGAGCAGGATCTGTGCTGAGTGCCAGAGATGCTCTGATGAAGAAGTCAAGAGACAGTTCAGTGAGGAAGGAAGGCAGAGTTTACAACACCGTCCACTCCCAAAGAGTGCTGCCAAAACACTGGTCAGTAGGCCTGCCCATGTGCTTGAAACAGAGATAAAGATCATTTGCAAAGTGGTGATTGTTCACAGGATCTTATTACTGCTCTTTGCAAGGCATGTGTTTGGAGCTAGAACAGCTTAAGCCCAAAGGAGGGATCAGACCAAGAATGTAGCTGCTTGGGTCAGTCAAAGGCCTGTGGGAGATCCCTTGGGACCTCCAGCAGTTGCCCAAGGGAGCCAACACTTTATCCTTAAGAAGATGAGCACTGAGCAGGGACTGAAAGGAGAGTACGGGTGCCCTCCCCAGTCAGGGGCAAGTGCAGTCTTTGAATTCAAACCTCTGTCTGCATTTGTGAAAGCCTTGTCAGCCAGCTATGGTTTTTATGCATTTTTATTCACTTTATGCCTTGAAACTGATGCCAGGATGTGAAGTACCAGCGCTTATTAGCAAGCTGTGGGAGAGCTTTAAGAGTAGGTGGAATTTCAGTGGGCAATAGTTTCAGGAGATTGTGGAGCTCTGGAGAGTTATTTCCCCCAATATGGGCATGAGATAGACCTGAAAAAAACCCTGCCACTATATATAACAAAATTCTTAATAGAAGCAAATATGCAAGATGTCTAAAATATATAAAATATAAATAAAGCAGATATTTGATGCCCTTGCCATTTTAAAATACCTTTATCATATATAGAGTACTTTCCTAGTTAGTTACTGTTATGTCTCCAAGAATAAGCAGCTTAGATGCTACAGGTAAACTGACCCTCCTGGATTTAGGAAGACAGTATTTCTTTTTTGCCACTGGTTTCTGTTGGAGATCAAATTCTCTTTGTCTTGAGTTATTTGGAGTGCTCCAGTCAGCAAATAGATAGTAACAAGCAGAGAACAGCCTGCAGGGCATTTGGGCAGTCCTTGAGTGCCTCCCCACAACTCTCCACTAGAGGGACCACTCGCTCTTTTCTTTTTCCCTTCTCACTCTTCTGCCAGTATTTTATCTTTGGCTGGAGGCCCTCTAGATATTTAATCTTGCTAGTTGATCCTTGCAGCAAAATCCCAACCTACACTCTGATTTTAAGCAAGCGGAAGATTTGTAGGTCACTTTAAAGAACCCAAGAGAAGGAGTAAGTAACTGAAGTCACCCGCAGGCCTATTCTAAAATGTTTCCTCCTCGACCCAGTGTAAATCTCACACTGACAAATTTGTCACAAAATTTCTTGAGATGATTCGGGCTGAAAAGAAATATCCATACTCTGTATATTTACTATTAACAGTCTTGAGAAATAGCTTTAATAACATTTCAGTGTGTCCACTTGAGACAATACCTATGTGAGATACAAGCAATGGTGAAATCAGTTTTTCCCTTTTAAGGAAATGAGAGAGAAGGAAATACTGGGGAAATTCACCAGATCCTCTGGCCAAAGAGATATTTCTCAGCTGAATAGCAAAGCCCCACAAACTGAGGTCCCCATTGTTTCTGGATCACAGGCAAGGCTAGGGAATTCACAATTTCTAATCTTAAATCTCACTTTTCTTAGATACAAAACAGCTTCCTGGCTTTCACCAGACCCTAGATACCCAGTAACAATGCAGTCTTAAGACACTTTAAGCCTCTGAGATGTCTTCAAATAAAATACTGGAAATTGCCAAGGCCTAGCTCCCTCTCATCTCACCCCACCCGCCCCCGGGTAAACAGACCTCCTAAAAATTGGAATTCCTTCCCAGGACTGTTAATGCAAAGCTCAGAGGTGTTTAGGGATTAGACATGTGGCTGGATTTGTCTGGCACAATTCTAGGTTTTGAGAACATGAATATCCTGTATGTTGAGGATGGGAATTGGGACCTTGGCCGCCACACCGTCTAGGACCCATCTGGAAGCTGCCAGTAGTGAAGGTGGAGGCCTCGGCCAGCTCCTTGGAGTTTGCTGCTCCTGTGCATTCCTGCTCCGAGTGGGCAGTGCTCGTCTTCCACCCGAGAGCCCAAGCACCAAAACCAGAGTCTGACTGCTCCTTGCCAGCAGGCCTAGGAGACCCCTCGGGAGATAACTTTGAAAAGATCTGATTTCTAACTTCTCAGCAATTTCGTCTTCTTAGATAAGTAACTGATGATGAATGACATTCGGAAAAATTCAGAAGACAAGTTCAAAACAATTCCTAGAGCTCTAGTTGCTTACTAATACTACAGTAAGGATTTACTGAACATCAGTCTTGTTTGGCAATAAGAGTAATGAAAAATATCCTCATTGTCAGCTCCATCAGGATAGCAAAGCCCAAGGACTCAAGACTCTTAATAAAATAGTCACAGTAACAATGGTTCTCTGGCTGTTATCTGTCAACTCCAATCCTGTACTTTTTCAGCTGCCTTCTTGATTTCTGACATAGGATTGGGTAGCTTTTGTCCTTGCTACTGAAGGAATCACTTACCTAGCCATTGAAAGCCACACTAACATTCTAAGTACATAAGCTGCCACAGTTCTTGATACACCCCCATCTCTATCCTCTTTAGTATTATTTATAGTAGGTTCAGCCAAATTTTTAGGCACTCTGTCCACATTGGTACTTCTCGAAGTATGAGCTTCAGCACACCGTCACCAATTCATCTGGACCATGGGCCAGGCCTAGTCAGTGTTCCATCATCAGACTCTGGGTTAGGGCTTAAGAATCTACATTCCAGAAAGCTCCATGTGCGATTCTTCCATGCACCAAAGTGGGAGGACCACTGCCCCGAGAGAAATCTCCCCACTAGATAGCGTGAAGGAAACTGAGGCCTGGGAAATGCAGTTCACAACTTGCCAGCCACCATCCGGCAAGTGCGCACTATGGAGGGCCTAGTTCCTGGATCCCGGCTCCCTGTCCGTGGGCTTTTAGAGTCAGCGGATGGGGCAGGGGATTTATAGCCCAGAAATTCATAGGATCCCTCAGTGCATGGAACAGGGATGGCGCCATGTTTGCCAAGAGGTAAAGCCATCTCTGGAATTTCTATTTTAAAATGCCACTCAGTGTCACAGAACTCAGGGCAAAGAAACTACCACACAGTACACAGCAGGCCACCAGCCTCACGCACTTTCTAGCTGAAAACTCAGGCTCTGTCCCAACTAGCTGGTTCCAGAGCAATCACACAACCCCGGGCAACTGCACTCCTTATCACAGAAAATCTTGAGTCCTCAATGCTATTCATCCTCAACAGTAATCATTTAACTAAATAATTCATCAGAATGAAAGTCAGCAGGATGCTCAGGTGATTGCATCTCCCATCACTGACTATTGATTGGAACTCAGCCTGCCAAGCAGACACTATTAGGCCCCCCAGAACCAAAAGCACCAAGTAAAGCATGCCTTATATGGTTTGACCCCCAAACACAGGAAAACAGAAGCAGGTAGGAAATTCCCTCTGGGGCCTTTTCTCTCTCTCCCTCCTCCTTCCTGCCCAGGCCACCCGGAGCCATCTCCAGGAAAGAACAGAACGCTCCAGGGAGAAAGCAATGCCCTGTGTCTTGCTGTTCTCCTTAGCAGACCTTCGAACTTCACTGCCCGTGCAAACCTGAGTTTTCCACATTACCAAGCCCAGCCTGGCTACCTGGGCACACGGATCAGAGAAAAAGAGAGTGTCCCCTCCCTACCCGCTGTCCTGGATAGATGAAGGGAGAAGCAGGAAACGCCCCTGGCAAGCAAGAGCCAGAGGCCCCGGGGTGCCTCAGACAGCGCCTCACCTTTGCCTTCGAAGCTTGTCCTTGCTGTCCCAGGCTGCACCTGCACTCCTGGCCCCCAGTGGTCAGGTGGCCTGGCCGCCCTGGGCTCTCCGCCATCTGCTTTCCGTGGTCTGCGTGTTTCTGAGGCAAGACCAGGCTCCCAGGTCAACGTCGGCTACTCAGCCTCCCAAGGACTTTCCAAAAAGCAGGAAGCCACAGGAAATGCTCTGGGCCTGCTCCTTTGCATGAGCCCCGCCCACCTTCGTCAAGATCACTTGTTTTCCAGGGCCCTCCTTATCTGACAGAAGGTCCCCCACCAACTGCACTCACTCCTTATCACAGTAAAACTTGAGTCCTTAATGCCACCCCCCACTCCCCCAACCACAATCCTTTAATATTCATCACAATGGAAGTCAGCCGGACACTCAGGGATCCTTCTCCCATCCCTGACTATGGGAACTGCCTGTTAAGCAGGCGCCAAAACCAAAAGCCCCAGGTGAAGCCTGCCTCACAAGGCTTGACCCCAAAGGCCAGGGTCACCCCTACCCCCTACTAGTGGCCTCTCATGCCCAGAAACTCCTCCCAATAAGGGTCCTCCTGCCTGATTTTCAGTGGTGGTTTCAGTCCTTTGTGCCCACGCTCCCGGTGGGGCCCTGGCATCTGAACTCATGTCCCTCTTCATGGTGTTGGTTCCCACAAAGGGGCCTCCTCGTGCTTGGCCGGGGGCCGTCCACCACTGGACATCGCTCAGCTCAGCCCAGCCAGGATTCGACAGCATCCTCCAGACTGTAGAAAGTCACCCCCATCCCCAGGGCACATACCGCATTTCTCAGTGCTGTCCCGCCTGGCCTGGCCATCTTATCACTGATGCCACGGATCATGGATTTGGGTGGTCTGGGAACCCACAAAATCCTCCCATCGCACTGCACTCCCGTCCTCCCTAGAGACTCTTGGACAGCACTGAAGATAATAACAGTCATCGTGATGATGCTTTCACACCAAATACATTTCATTTAACCTTTATGACAATATTACATGGTAGGTAGGAATAGCCTCACTTTTCAGGTAAGGAAACCGAGGCTCAGGGGAGGTTGAGTAACTTGCCCAAAGTCATGCCAATAGTAATTTCCAGAATGGATTTTGGGTCAAACAGGAGTTTGGGCCCATAATACCCCTTACAGCCAAGCCACCGAGGGCTTCCCTCACTCTCTTCCTGCCAGCGCCCCGAAACTTGCCGGCACCTCCGGCTCTACCTGGGACCATTCCAGGGCCTGCTCCCAGAGGGTGGGCGGGCTGGGTGAATGTCAGCTCAGAGGCAGAGATGCTGCAGAGAGTATGGGGTGGTGGCGGAGGGAGCGGGGGGACACCCTGGAGATGAGAAACAGCTCCACTGGCCAACTCCAGGGTTTCTCTACTCTCTGCTCCCTCGCTCCCCACATCGGGATCTGCCCTGGGTGACCGGGCCGGCAGAGGCCAGCTGGTGGAGGCCTCCCTCAGCCTATGCGCTGCGGCTGCCCTTGGCTGCAGAGCCTTCTTGGGGAGGTGGCAGAACCACATCCGCTTGACTTTTGGGGGCAAGTAGTTCTCCTCCCTTACCTCAAACTTCTTGCTGCACCCGTCACCCTTCCCTAAGCCTTATTCATTCATTTTCTTTTCAACTGCTACTGTGTGCCAGGTTCTGGGGATCCAGACATGATGATCTATTAGTGTCCTGGGGCTGCCGTAACAAAGCACCACAAACTGGGTGGCTCACGGCAGCAATGTATCCTCTTAGTTCTGGAGGCAAGGAGTCCAAGATCAAGGTGTTCACAGGGCCCTGCTGCCTCCGACGCCCATGGGGAGAGTCCTGCCTGCCCGTCCAGCTTCTGGGGCTGCAGTCCTTGGCGTTCCTTGGCTTGCAGATGCGTCACTCCAATCTCTGCCTGTGTGGTCACCTGGCATTCTCCCTGATTGTCTCTGTCTTTTCCTCTCTTTATAAGGACACCAGTCATGTGGATGAAGGGCCCACCCTCCTCCAGTATGACCTCATCTTACTACACTTGATCTTAGCCAAAAGGCCGAGAAGCGATAGTATGACCTCATCTTAATCAATTACATCTGCAACAGCCCTCTTTGTAAATAAGGTCACATCAGAAAGTGATAGGGCTTAGAATTTCAACGTATCTTCTTGGAGGACATGATTCGACCCATAACACAAGGCAACAGCCTCCCTGTCCTCGATAAATCATCATCGTGGTCATGATGGCCGTGATCAGGAGTGGGCCAGCCTTCTCCGGATGTGCAGTCCCGCTAGGGGGGCAGGTCTGACAACTGAGGGTCTCCCGCTCCCTCTCCCCAGCCCCACCCACAGGGCCTGGCCTGGCCGGTGCACGATGTGTGACTAATGAATGACAAGCCACTCGGGGCTTTTAAATAGCCCTCTGTTTTCTTTCTGTGACTTTTTAATTTACTCTCCAAATACATATATTTTAATTTCCCCATTCTAGAACTAAATAATTAAATACTTTCGGTGACTCTTCCCTAGCAAGAGACCACTCCAGGGAGTGGCACAAAGGGAAGGAATTATAGAGGCTAATCCCTCCCACACGCACGCACCTCCACTGTGAGGACTTCGGCACTCTTGGTCCACAGGGAAATGCAGTATTGATTTATTCTAGTAAAAAGCATAAATGTTCTATTGTCTTTTTTGTGGCTTGGGCCTTTTTATTATTTAGGCATGTAATTCATCGTGACCACGGAATATTTCAAGCACACACAAGGTAGAAAGAGTATAATGAATCCCTGTGTTCCCAAGACTCAGCTTCAACAACTATCCACAGTTTGCACATGTAAGTGTCGTTTGGATTTCGAACTTTACAGTCCTCTCAAATTTACCATGCAGGGGAAGAGGGAGGCAATAGACCGTCCATTTATTAATTTAATCTTAAAGCTTCTAGAAAACTTGTGCTTGTAGTTGGGCCAGTTTTGTGAAAATCCTGCCTTCTGGGCTAAAGGAAGAGGGGCGGCTGCAGAGCGCAGGAGGCTCCAGCAGGAGGGTCTGGGGCTCGGCCCTTCCCATAGCTCTGCTGGGGAAAGCCTCCGCCACCCAGTCCGGGCTGGAATGGAGACTTCCAGGGCTGAATGTACCACTGTTAGCCAAGCAAGGTGCCACTGAAACCTCTCGGCCCAGCTCTCACTCCCTTCTGGGAGGCTGGAGTCCTCTGCTGTCTCTGCCTGCTCACCCAGCAGAGCTGTCCTTCCTTGCTCCCAGCCTGCTCCAACCTTCCACAGAGGCTGCTCCTGCCCTGGGGGTGGAGGCACTGCCTGAGAGGGGCCACCAGGCATGACCCCAGGGCGTGGAGGACCTCCTTACCCACCAGGCCCGAGGGTGCCACATCAGGGAGTTTCCAGCGCAGCTGCCTTCAGAGTGATTTGAGACGTCCCCCCAGTTCCACGTAGGAAATACCCCAGACACCTGAGGCTGGGCGGCCCAGGAATTGGGGAAAGGTCCCCTCTGCTGATCCACAGACGAGCCACCTGGGGAAAGCCAGTGGTTGCCCTAAGAACTAATAAGGGGCAGTGAAGGCTCGGGCCCTGCTAAGTCATGGCCTTCGGGACCTGCTGGAGGAGACAAGTGTCCAAGTCTCTCTCTCAAGACAATTTAGTGAGGAACGAGGAGGTAGGAAGGAGCTAGAATAGCACCTCCCCCTACTCCCCAAGAGAGGAGGGGCCCGAAGGCTGTAGGCAGAAGGAAATCAGTTTAGCCCTTTTTTCTCAATTCGGTTCTGTGCTCATGATTGTAACTGTTGTTTCATTTCTGATTCCCAAAGTGATGCTTTCATACTCATTGCAGAAAATTAAGACGATATTAAGAAACCAAGACAAAAATGCTCTTATACACACACACACATACACACACAGAGAGAGAAAACAAAGTAGAAAGAAGGGCGAAGAACACTGGTTTTGGAGTCAGGCCGATTTCCACTTCCACCTCTCCAGTAGCCTTCCAGGATATTGACCCTCTCTGAGCCCCAGCACCCTGGTTAATTAGATGCATCCCATGGGATTGTCTGGACAGCTATATGAGAAATATTCATAGAGTTTCTAATACAACTCCTGGCCCTAATAAGCCCTCAATAAATGCCAATTGTAATGTTGCAGTTGATAAATTCTTTATCTGATTTAAATTTTTTTTTTTTTTTTTGAGACAGAGTCTCACTCTGTTGCCCAGGCTAGAGTGCCGTGGCGTCAGCCTAGCTCATAGCGTCAAACTCCTGGGCTCAAGCAATCCTCCTGCCTCAGCCTCCTGAGTAGCTGGGACTACAGGCACAAACCACCACGCTCAGCTAATTTCTTTCGATTTTTAGCAGAGATGGGGGTCTCGCTCTTGCTCAGGCTGGTCTCAAACTCCTGACCTCAAGCGATCCTCCTGCCTTGGCTTCCCACAGTGCTAGTATTACAGGCGTGAGCCACTGCGCCGGCCATGAAAGATTTAAATTTGCCTCCGTCGTCCACCCAAGAGATGGTGGTTTCTGCTCCCCTGAAATGGAATCAGGTCATCTTCGCACTGGGGACTCCCTGAGGTCAGAAAAGAAGAGACAGTGACTCTGAGGCCAAACCTGATGTTTTCCCAGGATGCAGTGTTGATTTGGGATCTTCCCACAAGTTTGGATCCCACCTCCATTCATCCCCTGAGCCTGTGGGGATAGTCAGCAACAGGCCTTGCCAGGAGGGCCACGTGCTGGATGTGCCAGGATGGGATGGCACGAGGTGCCGCTGCCATTCGTTGGGGCCTTTGCCATCGGTCTCCCGTAGCCCTTCCGTGTTTCGTTGTCTGTGTGGGTATGTCTGCGTCTGCCTCTCTGTCTCCTTCACCTGCTCCTCTGATCTGATTGTCCTGTGCCCCCGTCCTGTGTTGTCAAATATACAACCTCCGCCCTGCTCAGTGCTGCAGCCCCACTGCAGATGATGAGACTAGTTTTAGTACGGATGCATGGAACCCAGGCATGACTTTAACAACTGGGTCTGGCTCTGTGCAGCAAGAATGTCTCTGCACTCTGCATGACTGAACAGCTAAGCTGATAAGGGACAGAAGTAAAGCCACTGGGAGGTGACCAGACAGAGAACAGTGCTCAGTTTGCAGAGGCTCAAAGGGCACATTTCTGGAAAGGCATAGAAACCCCCACAGTACTCCAAAGATGAGGGTGCACCTCTGACCTTACAGGCTTCCACTGAGACCCCATTACCTTTTGTTATCCATCAATTTGTGTAATTTATACTTGTTTATATTTTCAATCAGGGTTTGGAGAAGGAATGAGAGAGGTGGGAGTGGGTGGTAATTGTGGTAGAAGAAATGTGTTCTAGAAATAAACCCCAAGGTGGGTAAAGCCACACTCACCTCTAACAGGTGAAGGTCTGTGACATGTCTTGCTCATGCTTGGTTCTGTGGGGGGCTGAAGTTGAACCAGAATGTGGCCACTGAGTGTACTTCGGGGCTTCTGAACCTCTGCAGTCCTGACATTTTTGGGCCAGATCATTCTTTGTCGTTGGGTTTGTCCTGCGCATTGCAGGATGTTAGCAGTATCCCTGGCCTGTCCCCACTAGATGCCAGTAGCACCTCTACTCCTAATGTGACGACCAAAACTGTCTCCGGACACTGCCAAATGCACCTGTCCCCCCAGCGAAAACCACTGGATCCCTTCATCAGATGTTAAGTAACAAGTCAGATGTGAGCACGTACATACCACAGAAATCCTGCAGACAGTTAGGACCACCGGGGCCGGAGGCAGGCTGGGTGCAGTGTGGGCTGGAGTGACAGAAGGCCCTAGGGAGGGGGGTGTTGGCATGGAGCTTGGGGAGGGATTCAGGGATGGGTAGATTTCAGTGGATAGAAGGTTTTAGGTAGGAGGAAAGGCTCTGGGTCAGCAAGGAAGGAGAGTGCTGGAAGGGTGGTAAAGACCCTGAACTAACTGCAGGTGATGTACACCAGCATCCCTGCTTTAACCACTGCAGGGTTTAATGAGAAAGTCTCAGCTTCTCCCTCAGTAGAGTTTGGAGATTTGTTCTGAGACTTTGCTCATATAATCCCATGGGCCATGTCTTTCCAGATTGAAGCATCTCTATCCTTTGGGCATCTGCCCAGGCACGAAGGAGCCTAATCTCTGGGTTAGGAACTGGATCTCCACGCCCTGTTTCACACTGAAGCACTAAGCCCTGGACTTGGTGACATGCTGATAAATATCTAACAACTGGCTCTTCATGGAAAATGCCCTGATTGTAGCCTGCGCCAATTTCCATGGTGTAAATACGCCCACCAAGGACACTTTCAAGCTACCAGTAAACAGACAACTGGCTGGCAAAATTCCTAAACATTTAACATTCAGCTCCCATGAGCAAGCATCAGCTGCCTGCAGCCCACCACTGCCTGCGTGCTTCTCCGCGAGTCCTGCAGAGAACGTTTCCTTCAGCAGTTCAAACAAAAGGTGTTACATGTTCACGATGGAGTCAACCTACTAGTGCAGAACAATCCTTTCCCCAGTAAAACATGTGTCACTGTCCAGAGAGCGGTGCCATTTTCAGCTCGATGAGGTACGATGCTAGTGACCCTGATACAGCCCAGTGTGCCCATCTCGTGAGCAATTCCTGGCAGACCGAGCCCGGGTCTTCCACGATGTCTCCTCTTGCAGTTGTACCTGATTTTATTACCAGTTTTCATTGGAAACCACCGGAAAATGGGACCGTTTTGTTTTTGTTTCTTGGCCAGGAATCGCTTGATCCTGAAAGGCTTGCGAGGAGACACGGTGTGGAATGGTGCCAGCCGCACCTACCGCGGTGGCAGAGACGGGGAGAGGGAGCCTCACGTCACATGCCCGTCCACACTGGCCTCTCATTTGTTCAAACCTACTGTGGTTTTCATTTCAGAAGTCAGGACCATTTTTATTTTTGGCCTAATTAAAAAACATTTTTACTTAAATGAATTATTTAAGTGGGGTTTTTTTTTCGAAATTGCCATACAGTTTTTTCAGATGGCTTTTTAATCATTGTGATTTAACAATGCTAATAGCTATGAATAACTACTCCTGTCTTCCCTGCTAATCTGTAGGCTTCGCAGAGGGATCACCTAGTGAAGAAGGGTCTGGTCCGTGTCAGGCCCTCGGTGAGCATGTGTTGGGTGGGCAGATGGAGAGATGCTTTGGCTTTGGCTCTCCCTTCCCTTCCTTCCGTGCTTCTAACAACAGGCTGCCCCGCAGCAGCCCCGGCAGGCTGGAGAGGGCGCTGTTTGTGCAGTTCCTAGGAGGGAAGCGTCCAGCCTCCGCCGGGTCCCAAAGGCGCCGAATGAAGGGGCACCGCAGCCTCCAGCCTGGTCCCTAGAGAGGTTTATGTGCGGATGAGCCACCCCACACCCAGGCGATGGCTCGATCTAAACCACGTTAGAAATCAAACCTCGAGGACATATTGAGCTGGGTCGGTCCTCACTGTCAGCATTTCAAACTGAAACATCCAAGTATTGCTTTACCAAGGGGTAATAAGTAGAAACGAAGCCCAAACAAACATCTGAGTCAGTTTGGCAGCCTTGCAGGTGCGGAGCTGTTATCGAGAAGCAGGGACAGGCACCAGCCCAGCCCTAGGACCTCACAGGCACCCCAAAATCCAACAGCCGCAGGCTGCTTAAACTTCCTTAATAAAGCATTGCACTCTAACGCATCTGGCATGGGGACGTGTCTGTGTCTATGTCCTCACGACTCTGCTTGGCCAACACCCTTGTGTGTTCACCCCCACCCAAGCCTCAGTTCCTGCACTGACAAAGCCTCCCTTGGCACACCGTGTGGCACTCAGGGGCTGCTTCACTCAGAGACATAGTGCTGGGTCACGCCGAGGTATGAGTTCATGTGTCATTTCAAATCGTTTTCTGGCTGATTCCTCTACAAGCACAGTGATCTGCCCCCAACTGTGTGGCCCACCCCTTCTTGAGCCCCTGCAACTCCTCTCATAATGTATCTGCTCCTACAGGCTGCTCTACGGATGTCCTTGGAAAGGCCACACCTGCCAAACTCAGCATCGCCCTGCAGGCATTCGCCCAGCGGCCACCTGCCATTGTGCTCAGAGTAACTCAAAGGCGCATGCGGGTGCTGCCCTGGGAGCCGGCTTACTGAGTTCCCCACCGGGTTTCTCTGCCAGGAACAGCTGGAGCCCGGGAGTGGCAGTCTGACCCTCAGGAAAGCCTTTGGGTCTTTTTCAATAAAACGTGGGGCGACGATCAGCGTCCACGTGACAGGTACCACTGGGTGGGGCATCCCTGCTTCTGCCCAACCAACCTGACCAGTGGGAAGTGTAGGGTTGCATGCTGTTGGGAAACCGCCAAGCTCCCCTTTGGGTTGGAAGGACAGAGGGACTCTAGGGATAAGATTTAAACACTGATACGTAAGCAATTGAAAATAATTTGTTAAAGTGCTGCCGCTTAGTGAGCCCTTATGATGTGTCAGGACATTTGAAACAAGTGGCTCCCTCTGCAATTATGCAACTGGCCCTGTGGTCAGAGACTGTGCTAAGAGCTGGACAGATGTTTATTTATCACAACCCTCTGAGAGGGGTTTTGTCCTCATTTAACAGGTAAGAACACTGGGACTTGGCTAGACAAATCCAACACGCAGGGGCCGGCAGACAGGAGACAGCAGCTGGGACAGAAGCCAGATCTGCCAGCCCCAACCCCTGAACATGTGGCCACCGAGCAATGACACCACTGCTGGGGTCCTCAGGGGAGAAGTGCCGCCCACTCTGCGGGTGTAAGCGCTTACGTCCCACTGGGGCTATGCAGAAGCACGTGGCCTCTGGGCGCAGAGCGTGACGGTGAGCGCGACGCCGGCAGGCGGGCACTCTGGCTCCGCCGTTTCTAGTTGTACAGCCCCAGCCTGGTTGCCCTCTCTGGGCCTCAGTTTCCTCAGCTGTAAAAGGAACAGAAGAAAGATGATAGGACCAACTTTATTGGATTCTTCTGAGGATTAAAGCAGTTAAAAGTATAAGGTGCTTAGACCAGTAAGGAGGCGATCAATGTGCGCAAGGATTATTTCAAAATGGGTTTACGATAGGCGAGCAATGCTGAGGTCTGTAACTCCTTTCCACCAGAAACAAACCGTGTGGCGGTTTCAGGTGAGCTGTGCTTCCTTGCCCTTCCACAGATGGCGGAGACTCAGGCCACGCTGGGCGGAGTGCAGACTCTGGGGCTGAAACCCCAGTGTTGGGGCTCTCGCCACTCCGGGGGCGATGTATCTGCAGAGGAGGAGAACTCCCCCTGTCAGAACCAGACGCACTGAGAAGGAAGTGACGTCCCTGACTCTAGAATGCAGCCCTCTATGCAGGGCCCAGCCCGTTTTGCTCTCTTGTGGTCCCCAGAGCAGCAGTGAAAGCATCATAGTTTGGGCTTCTGGCTGCCCTCGGAGTCACCCCTGCTAAATCTGTTGACAGACCAAGGCGGGGCTGGTGCCAGCACTACTGATAGAGATGGCCATGGGCCCCTGGACTGTCCCCTGCATAGAAAGAGAACAGAGCCGTCTCTGATCTCAGGTCTCCTGGGGGACAATGGGCAGGAGGGGAGAGGTTCCATTAGGGCCAGGAAGGGAGGGGCTCGCCACATGCCTTTGGTGCTCCTGTGATAGCAGAGAGGATGCCTGGCGCCTGCGGGCTGTGACAGCTTCCTAGCACTCAATCCCTCCACTTCCCCCACCCCCACACCCAGTTCAGGATCAGGGGACTCCCTGGGCTTCTCCAACAATCAGGCCCCTTCTCAGATAATACTGGAAGGCGGGGGAGGGGGAGACGAGGAAGCCAGCAGAAGTGCCCCATTCCTGGACAGAGCTGGGGTGGGGTGGGCAGAAGCCTGGAGAAGGGCAGGGGTGGAGACAGCCCAAGGCAAGCAGACAAATTCCATAGGATGGGATGTATTCACTGAGAAGAAGAAAGGAGCTATCAGGCCACAAAAAGACACAGAGGAACCTCGGTGCATGTTGCTAAGTGACAAAGCCCATCTGAAAAGGCTGCATACTCTGTGATTCCAACTATTAATGTATAACGCTCTGGAAAAGGCAAAACTATAGAGACAGCAAAGAGATCAGTGGCTGCCCGAGTTCCAGGGAGGGGATGGATATGTGGCGTGTGAGGCCATTTTTAGATCAGAGAAACGATTCTGTTTGCTACTGCAATGTGATACATGTCATTACACGCTTGTCAAAACCCACAGAATGCAGAACACAAAGAGCAAACCTTACTGTAAACTGCGGACTGCAGCTAATAATGACGTGTCAATACTGGTTCATGGATTGTGACAAAGGCCCACACTAATGCAGCATGTGAGAGTGGGGAGGGCGCAAGGGAGGGGGGTACTCTGTCTTTTGTGCCTAAGTTTTCTATAAACCTAAAAATGTGCTTACAGATAATTAAGTCTATTAATTAAAGAAACAACAATTAAAAAAGTAAAGACCGAAACCAAAGACAAAAAAGCAAACACCACGTGGGCTGGGCCGGAGTGGGAACAGCTGCCCCGGGCATGCTTCCTGGGCCACTCACTGCTGGATCGGGAGCAGAAAGGGCCAGTGAGGTGTGGCCGCCATTCCGCTCCCAGGCCCTGGCTCAAACCCAGTCGCCCTCACAAAGGTCGTTTGATTGGATTGCTTTTTCCCTCGTATCATTTAAGAAGCCCTTTCTTTCCACAGTTTTGGTGCCAAAAAAAAAAAAAAAGATCTGGCTAAAAGGATTTGGGGCATCCAACTGGTGAGTGTAAGGGAGGTTTTAACTTTAGATGAGGCACCAAAAGTGATGTGCTCAGCTTGGCAGCATCCTTCACTGACTCTTTTTTTTTTTTAAAGACAGGGTCTTGCTGTGATGCCCAGGCTGGTCTTGAACTCCTGGACTCAAACGATCCTCCAAGCAGCTGGGACTGCAGGCCCCCACCTCTGTGCCCCACTTGCCCCTCTTGACTTTTAATGCCAACACGGTTGCTTTCCATCCAGCCTCAGCTGTCACATCTCACATTTTGAGACCTGCAGAGGCACAGCCTGAACCCACGGGACAGGAGCTGCTCGCCCGCCCACTGGAATGGGCAGCGCCGATTCCCAAGCACCCCCAGAAGAGGGCTTCCTTTCTGTACCCCAGAACAGTGATGCTCCCTGGAGCCAGGGACCCCCAAAGGATGGTACATCAGCTCTGGGACCAAGAAGCCACTCGGTTCACACTGCTTGGCGACAGGCGGGTTCTCGATACCGGACCACATTGAGTGTTTGATGTGGAAAGAGGAATAAACCCTCAGCTTCCACGGGGAACTGGAATAACCCAGATCTAAGCTCATGACTTACCTTTTCACAATTTGTTTTTCTACTTTTACATTAATGTTAGGCATAAAGTTGATACGTGAGTATGGGTTTTGGACTCAGTGCTGAGTTTGGATCCCATTTATTTACTTACTGGTGGGAACTTTAGGGAGGGAGGAAATGTCGTCATGCTGTTAGAATGTCTGTCCCGCAGAGGGGACTAAGTGTGCAGAAGCACGAATGTTGCTCCAAGGCAAGAGACAGTCTGGTGGAGACAGGGGCGGCTGGGAGGGAGGAGATAAATAAAGATTTTATAGAGACCCCAGGCGAGTGGACGGGGCCTGAGGGGCACCTCTGCAGGGTCTCAAGGGGTGGGTGTAAACGGCGTGGGAAAGGTGAGGTAGTCAGGGTCCCCAGGGTCCCCAGAGCACAGCCCCAAGGAGACGCATCCGAAGTGGCGCAACCCACGCAGCAGGGGACCCGTCCCACGCTCTCGCTGCAGCCAGGCAGGTTAATCTCCGTTTATTTTTTCAAAACAAAACTAAAAATCTCCACTCAAAATATCTGAGAAGAGTGCTCACAGTTAAAAGCTTTCTGTCATGTGCAGCTGGAACATCACATCTTGGTCAGAAATGAGTACTCTGGCTCTGCTTGGCCAGGGCCTGGCTGCCGGAGCCGCCTCTCTTTCCTTCTCCCCTCTGTGACTGTTCCCCTGCTCTGCCCTCCAGCCAGCGGCGGACAGCCAGCCCCGCCCTGCTGAGGCCGGCGGCATCCACAGAGTACAAGACAGTTCTGTCCTTCGCTGGGCTTCTGATGTGACCGCTTGGTGTAGCGAGTGCCCGGCACGCCCCCGCCCCCACTGGAGGTCCTGAACCGTCCGCAGGGAAGGCAGTAGGTCAAGGCCCACATGCTGACGTCTCAGAATGAAGATTAAAAGGTAGTTCTGTCCCTGAATCTTCACCCGGCAGGGCTAGCTCCTTGTCTGTGTCCTCCTGGGGTCGGGGGGTGCAAAAATCGATTTGGTGTCATCATCGCTCGTGCTTGATGTTGGCTTCACTTCGCTCCAAGGTGACCCCGTTGCCATTCCGAGGGCCCTCCTTCCTGCTCCAGTCCTTTTCAGTGTAAAACTCGGCCAGCACAGGGCAATGTTCGGAAGCCACTCCACCCCAAGACCAGTTATCCGGAATCCAAGGGTTCGTGAGACCCTCTCTCACTACAGCCCAGTGACCTGAAGGAAAAGGGAAAAGAGACCCAGAAATCAGGACAGGGGGTGGGTGGGATCCCAGGATGGCAGGTGGGGGGGCCGATGCCACATGTCTGCAAGCCGGGGTGCCCTGACAGTGCTGCTCAGGTAGCTGGCCTGCCTGCGCAAAGAAAACGGTGTCGGCCAATTTGATCTGCCACGTGAATCAGGGTTGACGCATTTAGGCACCGACACTACCCAGGGGCCAGGCCTCCTGCCTGTGCAGACACGCGCTAGCACATGGGCTGACCTCCTCACTTAGGCACCGCTGCTAACTCGACCAGCAAGGCAGGGACACCTGGCCTGTAAAGATGCCCAAAGTGAAGGTCCTATTTTTGCAAAGCAAAGACACCGTAAAGGGAGAAAAATAAATTCTTTCTATAGAAAGGGTAAAAAAGAGAAAATTACAGAGGTTAATAAGAAAGTGAATGTATTTTAAAAATAAAGATTTAGAAATATGAAGCCGGAGGTACCTTTGAAAACAATAACAAATGGTTATAGAAACAATTACACAACAGTTAGAAAGCACTGTGTGGTCCCCAGTGATGATCAGTGTCGAGGTCAGTGTAAGATCTACAGAGGCCCGGATCCTGGGTTGAGCTCTGGAGTACCCAGCTGACAGTTCTGAGATGGGGTAACTCCTCCCTGCACCTCAGTGTCACCGACTTAACAGGAAGGGGACGGATGCACTGATTTCCACCTTCCTTCCAGCCCTGTGGGCTGGGCTTCCCCAGCTGCCTCTGTGTGGACAGGTGCCTTCCCCGGGCACCTTCCTGGGAGCCCTCCCGGGAGCCTGGGCTGGCGGCAGGCTGGCCTCTCCTCCTGGCCAACAGCACGTTTCTGCAAACTGTGTCTTGCCTAGTGTGACGATTGTCACTCCTCTGAGACCCACTTCCTTCATCATTTGGATCCTCCCATGACAGAGTCCAACAGGAAATCAGTGCCCAGAGAGAGGTAGGAGAAGCAGGTGACAGAGTCGAGACTAGAAGTCCTCGTCCTGAGGATCTCTGCCCCAGATGCATGTCAGACTCTCTTGCAGTGGGACCCGGGCATTGGTACTTTTCTTATTTTTAAATCTCATTAAAGGATAGTATGCACGTGTTGAGACTTTGTAAAGCTTCGAGCAGAGTTTAGAACCACTATTCTTATCTTTCAGCAAAAGATCCCACTGTCTCTGCCACACTGCTGTCTCCTGACGCAGCAGGTCAGTATTCTGGGGGAGGAGGACTGTTTTTCAGGGCTGAGATGACCCATGACATCCTGATCCTTGTGGAGCACTGAGTACTTCTCCCGTTCTTTCGTGACACGTCTACCCAGCAGTGTGTTGGTGCACCACCTTCCACCATCCGGTGCCTGAACGTTTGACAAATGTTTGCTGAACAGATAAGTGTCCTTAAAATTAGGGCAAGTTATCAGCTCATCTCTGAATCAGGACTCTGCTAGCCTGTAACCAGGTTTGCTGGGACACACCCCGTTTTCCCTTGTTGTAGATCAGGGGGTGCGTTTTAATTATTTGTCACCCCCCCCTTAAAAGTGTCTCTGTTTGAATGAAAATTATACAGTAACCCACAAAAGAAGTGAGATAATTTCTGTAGGTTCAGACGTTCCTCTAACTCTACTTCTGAACAGGAGAAAGAACGAGTGAGCTTTGCCTTACCTGTGAACATTTTCTTTAAGCTTTTACTGATCCAGATGTTGTCCAGAGACTTTGAGCCTTGAGGATTCTTGGTGCTGATGTTGGTGAAGGTGTGTGCAGGGATCAGGTGGTGGAATTTTTCTTTCCTCAGCATATCATAGTCATTGCTCTCTGGCCCTTGGCCGAAATCCCCTAAAATAATCACGTCTTTTTCTCCTGGAAGTGGAAGGAAAAAATGTGAAGAATTCATGAGTTGTTGGGAAGTAAAACCCAACACTGACCACAGCCTGCTGAAATGGGATTGTGATTCTCTGATTTGATTCCCCAGGGTTAGGACTGCAGCATGGTTCTCATTCTCCCAATTTTTCCAAATTTCTTGTGCAAATATTAAGAGTAGGTTAGTGACGCATTTGGAAATAAGGGGTGGTGTGATACAGAAATCACCCTTGTTCAAGCTCATGGGATCCAAATCTTATAGCAAAAAGAGGCCTAGGGGTCTTGCCCAGATATTTGACAAACGCTCAACAAACATTAACTGAGCACGTATTGTGCAGGAGATTCAGAGTTGAATAAAACACAACTTCCGCTCTCTGGGAGCTCACACAGTCTAACGGGAGAGACAGACTAGAAAACAGATGAGAACAGAACGTAGGTGCAAAAATAAAGACACATTCAGAGACCAACATAGCATAGGGAAAGGTGGTCAGGGAAGGCTCCCTGGACGAGGCAATGACTGATTTGGGTCTTAGAGGATGCACAGGAGAGTGCTCAGGTCAACAAGGATGACAGGTAACCCATGCAAAAGCAGGGAGTGAAGAAACAGCTTGGTTTCCTGGGGGTGGGTGTAGGAGGTAGGTACCTTATGTATAGTTGGGTGCTTCTACAGTATGAGGTATACAGAAGCCAGATGTTAAAGAAGAGGCTGGAGATGTACACAGCAGCTACTCCTTGATTAGAAGATGTGCTCTATCTGCCTGAGGGTCAAATTCAGATCAACAGACTAAGGGAAAAGGCTGGGTCTTCCTGGCATCCAATGGACAGCCCAAAGCATCCATCCACCATGTTGATGTATGTAATTTACCATTCTCCTGCTATGGGTCATCTTTAAGGCTGTCCCCAGTAGTCAAGGATATAAATAATGCTGAAGTGGGTATCTATCTCATTCTAGTATCTATGTTCCTGCTTTCTGTCCTGTACCGTACAGAGCTGCAGATAAAAAGTATGGCCATGGTTAAGATTCTGGGTAAATACTGCCAGCTACTTTTCCAAAGGCTGCTCCAATTTCAACCCTCTCCAGCAATGTAAGGAAGTTCCTCTGACTGCATCCCTCAGCAACACTGTGTATTATCACTAAAAAATTAACTAGATGTGTGAAAGTGGCATCTTTCAATTTATAGAAAAGTAAGTTATGTTCCCTCTCTTTGAGGTTGGAGTATCTTCTTAAATTATTTGGATGCCTGGCATGGTGGCTCACGCGTGTAATCCTAGCACTTTGGGAGGCTGAGGTGGGACGATCACGTGAGCTCAGGAGTTTGAGACCAGCCTGGGCAAAAGCGAGACCCTGTCTCTACTAAAAATAGAGAAAGTTAGTTGGGCATGGTGGCGCATGCCTGTAGTCCCAGCTACTTAGGAGGCTGAGGCAGGAGGATGGCTTGAGCCCAGGAGTTTGAGGTTGCTGTGAGCTAGGCTGATGCCACTGTACTCTAGCTGGGTCACTAGAGCAAGACGCTGTCTCAAAAAAAAAAAAATTGGAATCCTGCTGTACGAGAGATTTCTCTATTCTTCCTCATTTATTAATTTATTCAATTGTTTATTTATATCGGTATAGATTCATGGATACTTATTTTATGCTTTGAGTTATAATCCAATACTATGTTATTTACTTTGTTGCTCTAATTTTTCCAGCTTGGGTCACTGGGAGCGCTTTCAGTTGGTTCCCGTGCCCTTTTGTTTTCTGTCTGAGCACTTCTTCCTGATACTCCAAGATGTTCCAAGATCGTCCTGCATATTTTCTGCCCCAGTCCTAGAGTTAGTCATTTCTCCAAGGAGCCCTTGTTCCTTTTATCAGAGAATGGTATTAGAAACCAAGACCTGGGTGCTAGGTGTGCTTCCTGTGCCTATTCTTTGTACAGTGTGTTAGTGTTTTATTTATCAATATGAACTCTCCATATATTAAGAATATTAACCCTTTGTTATACACAGGGACCATTTTTTTTTCTAATTCGCCATTTGCCTTTTCATTTGGCCTATGACCAAACTGAAGCACACAGAAGTTAAATAAAATTCTTTTTATGTAGCACAGTCTAACAAAATTTTCCCAGAGTACTTCTAAAATCAAACAAATATTCACTAAGTTCGTTTTATGGTTTCATTTCTTACATTTCGCTCTTTAACTTGCCTGGGATTTACTTTCATTTTTCCCAGAAACAATTAACCTCTTCTGCCAGTATGGTTTCTTGAAGATTTCTTTCTTTCTCCACTGAATTGTGATATCCATCTGTTACTTTAAAAATCTCATGTATAATGCATCTCTTTCTGAGCTTTATTCTATCCTCTTGACCCATTCTTGAGCTAATGCCACAGTATGTTTTAATAGTCTTTCATTACAAATGTTTATATAATCTCATGATATTGAAAATTTGATTGCAAACATTTTTTAAATTAAACTCATATAAACATTAACATTCCCATCCCTGGCTGGCCAGAGGAGGCGCTCCCCACTCCCTGTGTCTCCTAGATACTCTGCACATACGTGAGTACACGTGTGTATCTATTTTCACACAAATCATAACAACTTTATCTATCAGTTCCTGCCTTATTTTTTCTACTTGTCAATATATCCTAGAGATGGATTTGCTTCAAATCAGCAGTTTTCAAACATTTTTTTTCTTTTTTAAATGAGGGATTCCTTTTCTCAAGTGAAATCCTATAAGAAGGCCCAAAAGCTGAGTGGCTGAAAGTGGAGCTGCTCTGATTGAAGCGGGAGGGGGGCTCTTTAATGAGCTCTTGGGGTGTCAGGGCTCCAGAAAATATTCTTGAGTCTCACTCCCAGAAATCAGGGTTCCACCCAAAGTGGTTCTGATTTAGCACCCCTGGTGCTCTCAGTGGGTTCTACGTCCAGGCACCCTGGGACCCTGAGGAGCCTGGCCAAAACCTGTGCAGTGAACTGCACAGAACTATGGTAAGGATGGGTGTCTTCTTGCCTGAGAACAATACACCATGTTTCTCTATTTATTCAAGTTTTCTTCTTTATATTCCTCAGTAAAGTTTTATAGTTTTCTTTGCTTTACCACCATATTTCTAAGTATTTTAATATTTTTCATTTTTATTATGAATGAGATCTTTCTTTTGTTATATTTTCTAACTGGTTATTGTTTATATATATCAAAAGTTATTTTATTAACAACTTTTGATATATATAAAAATAAAATGTGGTATATGTATACCATGGAGTACTATTCAGCTTTAAGAAACAATGGTGATAAAGCACCTCTTGTATTCTCCTGGATAGAGTTGGAACGCATTTTACTAAGTGAGGTATCCCAAGAATGGAAAAACAAGCACCACATGTACTCACCATCAAATTGTTATTAACTGATCAACACATAAGTGTACATATAAGAATAACATCTATTGGATGTCGGGGAGGGGGGAGGGGGGAGGAGGAGGAGGGGACAGGTATTTGCATACACAAAGAGTGCAATGCGCACCATCCGGGGGATGGACATGCTTGAAGCTCGGACTTGGCGGGGGGGCAAGGGCAACATACATAACCTAAACATCTGTACCCGCATAATATGCTGAAATAAAAAAAGAGTTATTAATTATTGTATTTTATTTTGTAACTAGCCAGTTTTCTTAATTCTCTTGCTGGGACGAATTTTTTTTTTTTTTTAACTTTAGGTGTAACAAACTGACAATCATGTTCTCTAAAAGTAGAGATACTTTTGTGTCCTTTTCCCCCAATTCCTTGTGTCGCATTATTAACCGAAATTAACTAGGAGGAAGAGTGTCACAGAGAGTTATTGAAAGTGAAACAAAACGCCACAGAGTAGCATATTTGAAAACAGTGGCTCTTGGCCACTCCCCGGTCTGGTGACCTTGGTCCATAAAAGGGGGAGAACAATCCCTCTGCCCCCAGGTGTCAGGGTCAGAGGAGCTACCCAGAGTGCACGGGGCACCTCACGTGTAGCTCAGGCCCCCTTCCCTGCAAGTCTCCTGATCCAGATTCCCAAAAATTTGCCAGAGAGACGCCCAGCAAACGTCAAGCATTAGTGTATGAGTAAGGACTACAAAGCGACTGCAGGGCCAAAGTGGAAAGGCTTTCTCTCTCAAGTATTGTAGACATTTCTCCCACAGTCTCGTTTACCCTGGCAGAAGTGGGATGGCTATAAAGTAAGGATTTTCCAAGCAAAGCGAGCAGAAATTCCGGTAGGCTCCGCAGGACTCTTCTGGACTCTGCCCGACCCTCCTGTCGAGAGTTCACTTCAGGAGAGCCAGGCTGCCGCGGGCCGGCGTTTCTGTCACACCTCTTGAGGGAGGCTTTAAGGAAAGCAGCTCCTAAACAAAATCGTAAATGTTTCCGACCGAGACAATGAGCAAATCTTTTTCCTTGACGTGAGGATGCTTCAGCACTAACGGCTAGAGGGAAAGAAGGCTAAAGTGAACCGACCTGAGCCACCAGCAGAGGACGCTCGCGCACTGCAGGTGGTGCCTCCTCCCAGAGGTGCCACACGGAAGCCTCTCTGAGCTCCACCGTGTGGCCCAGCGCACGCCAGATCCCAGCAACTGGGGCACCCAAATCAGGGTGGGCCCAAGCTGTCTTGGGAAATCGGTGCCAACTTTTGACAGGAAAGCCCGCTTGAGGATAGTATTAATGGTCACAACTCTTACCTGGCTAGCATTGATAACAGTTCACTGAGCCCTCACCGTGTGTCCGGCACTGTGCCAACCACTTCCTCGACAGCACATCATGTAACGGCCACAACCCAGTGGGGTAGGTGCCATTACCATCTCCTGTCTGCAGGTAGGAGGCTGAGGCTCTGCGAGGTTGAATGGCTTACCCAAAGTCACCGAGCCAGCCCTCAACTCCAGAGCTCTTCTCAAACAGCGAGAATGGAAGAGACACCAGGATGCAGCTGCCGTTTGCTGCAATGCACCAAGTGCAGGAACAGTGCCTGCTGCACCGGCAGATCCTCCACAAGTACGTGCTCTACAGATGAATGCACGAGGCATGAGGGATACCTCGGAATCAGGGTGCAGTTTGATTTTGTAAGGAAGAGAAAGATGCTACACTTATTGGATATCAAGGAAAACTGAAGGTTATGAAAGACTGAAAGCAGGAGGTTCTCATCTAATGAGGGAGAGGTTTTCATTGGGATGCAGACCTGACAGAGTTTGGCCAGAAAATACAATTCTTGAAACCAGGACAGATGCTGGTGTCAACAATGGACAATAACCCTTTCTGCATGAGACTTGATTGAAAATAAAAAGAGTCAATAAACCCAGCTCTGGGGAACTTCAGGAATGAAAACAACAGTTCTCTTTTTGAATGAGCACATCCAGATTTCTCACAACTCGTGTTCTTTTGGTTAAATCTGCGTTGGCGACGACATCAAGGCAGTTCATGCCTCTGATAATCCACAGGTGCGCAGAAGCCTGAATTCTCCTCCTAGAAAGCCACCCGCCCAGGGTGGGCTCCTTCATTGTTCCCTTGGTTTCCAGAAGTGAGGGGAGAATTCTGGGGGCTGACTGCCTCAGAGAGTCCCCAGATTTATAAAATGCCACTGACAACAGCAGGAACTGGTTCCCACTGAGGGACCATCCAGACAGACGTCAATCGTTACTATGCACCCTGTTTCACTCTTGCTGAGTTCACAGAGAGAAACCCTGTCCTCAAGCCCTGGTCAGGTCTGAAATTAGAAAATTCCACCAGGGGACTGGCGTAGTACCCGCTGACGTCAACCTGGGTGCACATTCCAGACAAAGGCAGAAAGGCCCAGAGTTTGCTCACCAAATTGGTTCTGTTTGCTCTGATAGAAGCCTGTGGAATGAAGGCTTTGTCTTTGTTTTAGCTGAACCCCCCTGCTAATCTATTTATCCTTGTTAGACCTGGGCAGACTGGGGCACTTCCTGAATGCCTGGGTGTCACCAGTTAACAATTAATTGGATATTGGCTAAAAGCAGGGGAACACAGGGAGCATGAGTCACTGTCCCTACCTGGATGTCAAGGCTGAGTAGGCTGTATGGGTCAATAGTCCCTTGGCAACTTGGAACAATAACCTGCCCAAGTTTCTCTAACAAAAACCTGACCACTCCATGAATATCGGGGGCGGGGGGGGGGGGGGTGGTGTAAAAACAGTCACTGCCTAAGGCTATCAGAAGTTATGAAGGCCGGGTGAGATGGCTCACACCTGTAATCCTAGCACTCTGGGAGGCTGAGGTGGGAGGATCACTTGAGCTCAGGAGCTCGAGACCAGCCTGAGCAAGAGCGAGACCCCATCTCTACTAAAAATAGAAAAAATTAGCCAGGTGTGGTGGCATGTGCCTGTAGTCCCAGCTACTCAGGAGGCTGAGACAGGAGGATCGCTTGAGCCCAGGAGTTTGAGGTTATTGTGAGCTAGGCTGACACCATAGCACTCTAACCCAGGGGACAAAGTAAGACTCTGACTCAAATAAAAAAAAAAGAAAAAGAAAAAGAAAGAAAGAAAGAAGTTATGAACTGGCATTTTTCTTTCCTGCTTCCATAGTAAAAAAAAAAAGGAAATGTTTGAGATTGAGAACAATAGAAGTGTCTATAGATGGGAAAAGCTATCAAATCATCCTTTTTAACACAGCTGCTTCTTGGATGGAGCTTAAATATCTAGTCTGCCTTTTTTTAGCCCCAGGACTCATTGTTTAAGTAGAGCACCGGTCAGAACATGTCCTGGTTCAAAACAGAAGCTTGCACACCAATGTTCATAGCAGCATTATTCACAATGGCCCAAAGGTGGAAGCCACCCAAAGGTCCACCAACAGACGAATGGATAAACAACACAATGGAGTGTGTGTGTATACAATGGAATATTATTTGGCCTCAATAAGGAGGGAAATCCTGACATATGTTACAACACAGATGAACCTTGAAGACATTATGTTAAGTGAAATAAGCCAGACTTACAAAGACAAATATCATATTTTTCCACTTATATGAAGTCCCAAAGTAGAACGGTGGGTGCCAGAGGCTGTGGGGAGTTAGTGTTTAACGGGTGTACAGTTTCTGTTTGGGAAACTGGAGACGCATGGCAGGATGGTTGCACAACAGCGTGAATGTGCTCAATGCCACTGAATTGTACACTTAATGATTTAAATGGTCGATTTTATGTTACGTATATTTTATCACAATAAAAAAAAATCTAAAATGTAAGCTTGTAGTTGACTGAAATATTTCTGTAGCCGAAGCTTCATGAATCACTCATCGGGAGGGGCCAACTTAACAAGGAAAAGTCTTAGAAAGCTGGGGAATACAGGGCAGGACTCAGAATACAGAGGAGAATCCCGGGCCTCCAGCTGCAAACTCTCACCTAGGGAAGGTTGGCGTTCTGAAAAATCAAGCCAAGCTGAAAAGATTACAGTCTTTACAGCCTTGTCGACTTTTCCTTCTGGGAAGCCGAGCACAGAAAACCCTCTGTATTTACTGGGGCAGAGCCTGAAAAACCAAGCCCCCATCTTTATCCTGGAGTTCTGCTCTTTCCAGGGTTCTCTTAATTCTTCTGGTATTTTAGAGTCAACTCATGTGCCCAGAGTCCCTACTAAGTGCTTGTCACTTCCGCAGCACTGTTACTTAGCCCTCTGGGTACTCCTGTGAGTAAATACCGTCAGTTCCCCCATCAGATGGGGGCTTGAAGTGGTTTGGATTGCCAGAAGTCCTACAAGATTAAAACAAAGCTTTTCTAACAGGTTCAAGGCTCCTTTAACGTGACCTGCATCCCACCAGGAAGAAAATCTCAATTCGCCAATAATCAGGAATTCATCACTTCCCCTTGTCACCTCCTGTCACTGTTTCATAAGGAGAGAACACACGAATCTGTAAGTGGCACCCCCAGAGCGGCACCCCATGGCAGCCAGGACCAGGATGAGCTGTCTTGGGGGAAGGGCATCATCACTTACACTTCGCCCTTAATCATTTCCACCCAAGACAGGCTGAGAGGCCACAAAGCTGACATTTTGGAACCCACATGCTAGGCTCACAGAGACAAAGGTGTGCCTCTGCATGGGGTCAGCTAGGTCCATGAGACTCAGGGGGTTTGACTGTCCCCTGTACCCACGACCAGGGAGATGGCTTGGAAGAGGTGCCAGTGCCTGCCCTGCAGAAGTGTGGCTGACCCACAGAGAAAGGCAATTTCCTACCTTTCAGGGTTTCCTGCAGGGTCTGTGCGAAGCTCGCCACCCGGTGGCCATCACTGTGGTTCTTGCATGGATTCTCAGCCCCTGGCAGGGTCAGGGCTGCCAGGTGAAGGTTAACAAGGGTCAAGTCATTACTTCCCACCTGGGCAGCAGGAAACAAAGCAACAGGGAAAGGCTTAGATGCTCATATTTCCTGTATCCGTTACAACCGACCCATAAATAGCTTCATGCACACAGTTGGCAATGGTAAACAAAACAAAGCTCGCTCACACCCCCAGGAGATAATGCGAGGTAACTCAGCTTAGATTTTTCCCAGGCACCTGCAGGAATAAGACCTATTTTGTTCTACCAGTCCAACATCCTACCTCCACTCTTCCTTAAGGCCTAAAAAAATTGGGTATATCTGGAATTTTCTGTTGGTCTTTTTTTTTTTTTTTCCTTTTAAGCAATCATATGTAAGAAAGAGGTGGCTCCAGCATCTGGTTGTTATCAAAGATTTGGGGTTGTTGGCCCCACAGGCCAGCTGAGGTCTCCTTCCAGGACCCGCTGCCGGGATCCTCCTCCCCTCCACACACTCCCATCTGTGGGGCCCGCTATGCCCTGATGCTCACTTTAACCTGATTCCAAACATGTCCAAACCACAAGCTTGCAGAATCTGGTGGCCCAGGACACGGCCCAGTCCTGCGTCCCCAAGGGCAGGTCCTGTGGTGTGCAGGCACGGAAACATGAGGTCAGAGTCTGTCCCTGGGGCATGGCAGCACTGCTCAGCTGCACAGGCTTTGGCAATCCTGCCCTTCCGTTTGTCATGGTAACCAGCATAAACACTGCCAGGGAGGGAAGGGGTGTAGGGGGAGCTCCCAGGAAGTGGAGAGTGCCAGTCTTGTCTTCCGGATGTGGCCCCAGCTTGCTGTCACCACCACCCAGGACCGAGAGCTCTGCAGCTGCGGCTCTGAGCACAGGAGAAACAACCTTAAGGCCGGGAGGGGGACACACTGCCAGAAGAGATAAGTCACCTCTGTACCTTACCACTCACCTGGCCTAGAATGTGCCAGAAAGTACAACAGGCCAAGTGCCTGTCCAGGCCGCCGCTTTATTTCGAGGGTTTGGGCCAATCCTCATGCCATGACAGCATTGTCTCACTAGCCCACTGAAAACAGCCTGCCTTTTAGTGACACTGGCAGGTTCTGGCCATAGCACTGCTTGGCCAAAGCCAGAATAGTCACCTGACATAATAAGGGGACCTGGTATGATCTTAGGAGGTTTTAAAGGTGATACCTGGCTGACTGATCCATTAGTACCACAAGTACAACCTACAGACACCCCCAGGTATATGTGTGCAGACAGAGCCCCACCACTGCCGCAGAGGGGGGTATGAGAGGCGCCACTGGGTACAACAGATACCCAATGTATGCACACACCCACCACCATCCGCTCTGCAGCTACGAGTGTGAGTGGTGCATGGCCCTGCAGCCCCCAGCACAGGGGCTGTCCCGGCCCCCTCAACTGCCAGAGATAAACTGTGTTGGGGTTCAAGGAGACTCTCAGGCTTGAGAACTGCTCTGAGAAAACAGGGGTCTCGCGTGCCCAGCAGCTGGGCTTGCTGGGCTCTGTGGCAAGGGACCACTCTTGCCTGACCTGTGATCTCATAATTAAGTGCTATGGGGACAGCATTCACTGCCTGCCAACTCAGCCACCAGTTTTGGCCCCTGGCTTCTCCTCCCTCCTGCTGCCAGCTTCTGACCACTTTGCGGTTCATTAACACTTCCCAAGGGCACCGAGAGGGAATCAGAGAGAAGGCGCTCAGGTCGACCTGCGTGGCTGTTCCTAGACATTGGTGAGACAGAAATGCCCGTTTGGTTGATGCCAGTGATGGGGCTGTTCCTGGCCCACAGCCTGGGGTGCCTTCTGAATCCCCTCCAAACCCAAACAACCCCTAGAGGGTCCCCTTCCCCCAGTAATGAAGGAAGCAGCTGAGGAGAAGGGCAGTTCTGCTGCCCTCGAATCCAGCCACTGCCACACGCCGGGCGTGCTAACCTGCACCAGGAGGGCTGAAGAATCGCTGACGGCACTTGTAAAAGGCAGACAGTCCACGGCCCATCCCGGAAATTCTGTGTGTCCGGGGTGGGGTCTAGGAATCCCTGATTGAAAGAAAATCTCCCGGGTGTCAGGCTATGTGTCTGGTTTAGGAGCTGCCTGCTGATGTCACAGTTATCTGGGTTCAGAGCCCCTTAAAGTCCCTTTCATTGCTGGCTGGGACAAGTTCACCTGCCAAGGAAGCCCCAGGAGCAGGTGCAGACCCAACCCTGAGAGAATAAAACCAAGGGAGAAAGAGGAGGCTTCTGTCACTTATGGTTTTACAAAATGAGACTTTTTTTTTCCTTTTTAGAAAGAAGCAGGTACCTTGAACCTCGCGAGGTACGGGCTGGGGCCCGTGGGTCTCCCGTGCCCGTTGCTGGGCGAGTTCTCCTGTGACGTGGCGTCTCTCAGCTCCACACCAGCCGCCGCGTCCCACAGGAATCCCGAGTACCCAGCCCCCTGCAGCAGAGAGGGAGACAGGGTCTTGGTGCCAGAGTCCTGATGCCGCACGGTGCAGCCCAGCACTGGGGAACGGGCAGGAGAGGCCAGAAGAGACAGAAGACAGCAGCAGGCTCTGCTCCGGGTCCCAAGATCACTCGCACAGGGGCTGTTGCTAAACCAAATGCACACTACGAAAGCCACAGACGCTCTCCCCTGTCCCCTGCCGCTCCCTGCCCCCACCCTGCCCAAATAATTTCATACATTGCCAATCCCAGAGCTTTAGATGCAGCCTGGGGCGCTTGGGTTCTTCTCTTTTTGGGAGAAGCCCAGACTAGCCACAGAGTTATCTTTATTTTAAATCATCACATCCTACAAGGTAGCAATTCACACCCTCATTTGCCAGATGAGGACACTGCTGCTCAGAGAGGTTAAGTCACTTCCCTAAAAGCCCACAGCTGTAAATGGCAATGCTGGGCATAACGAGACTCCAAGGGATGGGATTTGTTACTGATTAGCTGCTGCTTACAACAAGCGGTGCCTGGCACCTGGTAGAAGCTCAATCAATACCTGCCGGGTGAGTGGAGGTCAGAGCTAATAGTCCTCATGGTTTGGAACTGGTCAAGGGCCCTCCGCGGGTGGGCAGAGCCACACACACAGCCTGAAGCCTGGTTAGGGGCCGTGAGGGCGGGCATGGGACAGAGTCCCTGGGCCTGGTGCTAAACCCCTGCCCCTCTGAATCTGCCTGCTTTGCACTGCTGCCACTCATGGGAAGAGGACACCCTTCTCCCACCCCAGCCTGGCCTCCGGAGGCTCCCTGGCCACAAGAGCACTTCCTCAGTGCCTGCTGCTCGGGAGTGGTCGGCGTGGCTTCCCAGTGGCCAGCGATGCTCATCACCGCTCCTACTCATTGCAAAAGCAGGGGAAGTGACTCTGCACAACCGTCCTCCTGAGCAGCTGCCACTAAGTCCCCAGTGTCAGCTCAGGTCTAAGCCACACACCTGACAGGCGTGTTTTTAGGGGAGGGAGGGAATGATGGAGGAACAGTGTTTTGCATGCTGTGCATTTCTATATTTTAGCGTTATCTCCTTGCCCACCCACTGGGGAGACAGCACTGGTTTAAGAATTAGAAGACCCGCATCTCAGTCCCACCTGAGTCACTTAGCCGGGGGATCCTGGCGAGCCACTCGGTTTTTTCTAAACCTGTTTCCTCGCATGTGAAGTGAGGTAAATCTGACTGCCCTGTTGGCCTGGGGGCTTATCTCCCCAGCTGCGGTGCTGGAGTGACCCACCTAAAGCATGGCCCAGGTCACCTTCTGCCTAACATCCTTCAGTGGCTCCCAGTGCCCCACTCTGCGGTGGGTGTGTGCCTTCCTCTTCAGCACTGCCCCTTAGGCTGCCCAGCCTGCCCCCCACAGCTCCCAGCCTGCCCCTCACACTCTCTGCCCCTGGCTTCCCGCCCCCTCCTGGGAGCCTGTCCTGCTCCCCCTGGCTACGGCACCCCCCCTCCTCCAGAACGGCACAGACTGTCCAGCTGGAAAGAGAACAGGGCTCACGTCCAAGCCACACCTCACATAGCAAAAGGGTAACTTTAGGCAAAACATTTCATCTTACTTGGTCTTCATTTTCTCAGCTGCCCCACCAGCTATGATGTGAGGACGAGGGAACCGGATAGAAGGTGCCTGGGCACAATAATTTGAGGCATTGGAGAAATGGCAGCGGATGCTACCACATTCTCATGCTTGTCTCGAGAAGAGACCGAACATTCACCATCAGCAGATATATTTTGTTTGATTCACATAGTGTTTTGAAAAATTTTTTTGGATTATCCATCCATGGGTTTAAAATTCATGAAATTTCCCACTAAAATGAAACTGGGAGATTTGGCCACACTTGGGCCCACAATACTCCATGGCAACAACTGGCCAGGCATGGACCCAGCCGCAGACTGAGGCAGGCATGAGCTCTCAGTCCAGCGCGGCCGGCCAGCCTGCTGCCTCACGCACGTCCTGCCAGGACCCGGCCTATGCCCTGCCACTGACGCATTCCAATGCACATTACCTTTTTAACTCCTGTAGCTGCCCCGTGAGCTAAGGAAGAGCTACTGCTCCCATTTTACAGATGGAGGAGTTGAGGCTGAGAGGTTTGAGTGGATGGAACTCAAACCTCATGTTATTTTCCAATGGCCTTGATGTCCCGACCTGGAGTAGGGTTACTTGTCTTGTCCCTCCATTAGGCTGTGACCTCGCTGAGGGAGGGGCCAGGTCAGGCTGGGATTTTCACTGGCTCTTACGAAGAGTAAAACATGCAGGGCTGGACAGCTGGGTCTGTTTTTCTCACCAATGTGTATCTGGCACAGAACACAGTGCCTGGTACATAGTAACCTTTCATTAATAACTTGTTGAATGAAAGAATAGAGTGTATTGAACGGACGATAAAAGCCTTGTGAACCCTTAGACACCTACATACATATAAAGTGCTATTAACAAAGCAAGGTGGACTGGACATAGTGGCTCAAGCCTGTAATCCCAGCACTCTCGAGGGCCGAGGTGGGAGAATTGCTTGAGGCTAGGAGTTTGAGACCAGCCTGAGAGCATAAAAAAATTAAAAATTAGCTGGGCGTGGTGGTGTGCACCTGTAGTCCCAGCTACTAGGGAGGGTGAGGCCGGAGGAGCATTTGAGCCCAGGGGTTCAAGGCTACAGCGCGCTATGATCACATCACTGTGCTCCAGCCTAGGGTGACAGAGTGAGTCCAGGACACATTTGTGATTTAAGCACCCATGTTATAAATATCAGTCATGTAAGTATAATTCACATGTTTGTAAGCATAGTAAACTTATACTAAAGATTTAAAAATCTGCATTTATAGGAGAATTATATAATGACACATTTTTTCAACTCATGATTACTTTTCAGAAGTCTTTTGAAAATCTAAAACTCCACTGATATTAAACATTCCATGGTTAGTAAATCTGGTTTTGAATATGATATGTAACAGGGAAAATGTATACATTCAGAGATTTGTCTGTATCCAAATGGGTGATACTGATGAAAGAAAATTCAAAATCAAAATGTGTTGAAAATTTCAATGGAACATTTCTATGTGCACATTTTCCACCACTGAAAGCGAATACTTCATGCATGTATGAACCAAGGTGAATCTGAAGTTTTCAGTCCACAAATAATGGGCTCTCCACAAACTTGGCAGTGGACAGAACTGTGGCAAAGGGATTATAAGGACAAAGGACAGAAATACCCATTTTCTGCTTTGGCCCAGAACAGGATTTCTCTCCTCCCAACACCCTGAGCCCCCGTTTCCATCTGGGCAGGAATCCATTCCTGATCTAAACATGAAACGAGAACCAGGGCATTTAGAAATGAATGGCAATGATTTAAAAACCGGGCAGAAGTGCAAAAATGCATCAAGGATATTGGCAAAAGAAATTTTTAAGTGCCCTTGATTAGAGGAAAAAGTATGTTTAAACAAAATGAAGAGAAAGGCCAGGTTTTGCAGATGAGGGTACCTTCTGGAGCTGACTCGAGGGCTTCTCAGCAACGACGGCTTTCCAGCATCCCCGGGGCCCCTTCCACTTGCGGATGTTGGGCAGGATGGGCTGGTTGAGCTCCGCGCAGAACTGCAAAGACAGAGCACAGGTCACACACTCAGCGTGGGCTCCCACCTCCGGCAGTCCTGGCTGGGGGCCGCCTGAGAAGTCGGGCCCTGTATCATTAGCCTTATTTAGGGACTTGTTGAACTTCATCCTTGCATCCCCAAACACCAGGGTTTGCCAAGCCCCAGATGACTACACAAGCACCACAAATTAAAAAGTGAACTGTCCATCTATGAAACACCAAATTACCAACTGAGGACTTTCAGTGCATAGAAATTGATTTTCTCTACAGCATTCTTAACAAACATTGTCAGAATCCTTTTAATCCTTGTAAAAGCAGTGAATTCAAGGTCCCGGGAGGATCTGGATCAGGCTCAAGTCCAGACAGGAAAAAAGACGAATGAATGCATGGTGCCTTTCCTCCTGGGGGCTCAGCTTAGAGGGGTAGAAAGTGACCCCCAGCTTCAGCCTGGACCACTACAGAGCTCCCTGTAGTTTTCTTCTGTCACAGACGGCTACTATGCCCCACGCGCATGTATACAGCATGGGTACTTCTTTTTGCTTATGCACGTTCCACCAATATGGCCATAAAATGACCATCACTAGGGCAAAATAAACATTGCGACTTCGAAGTATGTGGACCAGCTCCTCTAACTCGCCTCAAACACAACCCCTCTCTTAGGGTTGGTTCTTTTAAGGAGTCCCTGGAGTTGGTCAGATTCTGACCCAGTTTTTGAGATGCTCCAACATCTGGTACTGCCCCTGCCCAGTAACGCCCACTTGTCCCTTCGCGTGCCTTGGGGCACACCCCTTGTCTCTTTCTCTGTCCCCTACAAGCAAGGGCCACTTGGCTTCCTTCTGAGCACACCACTCTTTCCCTTTAATGAGCTTAACGAATCTTATTCAGCCCCACTGCGTCAGCTCACGCCTCCACCTGGAACACCCCAGAATCTGTATCCACCACTCAGATTTCTCCTGAGTTTTGAACTGTATTTCCAACTGCCTCCTTAACACCTCCATCTGCAGGTCCCATTAGCAGGTCCTCAAGCCAGCAGGTCCCAAAGGGAATATGCTATTCCCCTTCCCCACCCCATGGCTGTCCCAGCCCATGGCACTTCCATCCTTCCCGCTGCTCTGACTCCTCCCTCTCCTCCCACCTGCCCACTGATCTACTGTCGCATGTCTGGATCCCCCTTCTGTTCTCCAGTACCTCTGCTGGAGTCTTTCTTGGAGTCCTGTCTCTCTCACCTGGGTCACTGGCATAGCTTCAAAGAAGCCCCCAGTCTTTGGAGCCACCCTGCATCTATCTACTAGGCACAACATCCTGGCCATGCTGATGTACCTACCACCCCGTGGTTCTCAGTGTGGTCCAGGGACCAGCAGCCTCAGTATCACCTGGGAACTTATTAGAAATTCTCTGGCTCCATCCTAGACCTACTGGATCAGAAACTCTGGGGTGGGCCCAAACATCTGAGTTTTAACAAGCCCTCCAGGGGATTCTGATGCATGCCAAGGTTTGAGAGCCACTGCGGCTGCCCAGGTCCTCCCTAAGCATCTGCCCAGATCCTGACAGGGTGTGGGCAGACAGCCGGCAGCCATCAGCCCCTTCCAGAACGCCTCTGCTCCAGAGAGCTGCCCTCGTGCCGTTCGGGGTGGCCCACATCCAATGGCCGGGAGAGGCCAGGGTCTAAAGGTCTGGTCTTTGCCTTCACGTTGCTTACTCTGTAAGGGGGAGGACAAGGTACAAGCAGGTACAGCTGGTCATTTCGATAGTGGCAGGTGCAGTGGAGAAAACGAAACTGGGCGAGGGGAGGGAGAGTGTGGGGAGGACTACTTTAGATACGGCTACGCTAGGAGTTCTGCTCTTTTACAGTTAGCTGCTTACGTTTCTGTCTTTCCCCAGCAGTGGGCTCCACAAGGACAGGGACTATACCTGGGTCACCTTTATAAACCCTCACCTGGCACAGAGCACAGCATCCAGTGACACTCTCAAGCATTCGCCAGTGAGTCAGGACACTCAAGGGAAGACCACAGTCTTCAAATCTGTGCATGACAAACAGAAGGGGGAATTCCTCCTTGGACTATTATTTAAGCAATTTCGTAAATTTTAACCTGACTTTTTGCATGCAGATACGCTCTATGCTGCTGAGTGTGTCTGGGAAGTGTTTTCTCTGGAACTTGGTTATCAGTAACTTTTATGGGTTCCACTTTTCAACACTGCCCAGTGCAGAGTGGCCGTGGACAGTGTTATTCACGGGCGGGGTGTGGGCTTTGCCCCAGATGAATCCCCCCAGCCAGATGTTCCTGGCAGGGAGCCATCCTCAGATGGGAAATAAAACACTTTAGAAAATGCAGCCGGAATTTATTGACTGTAACTTTAGGGTTCTACAGAGCAAATGTACTTCACGAAGGGTCCAATTTCCTACCGGGGGAGTCATTTGCTTGCTGAGTAATCATTAGAGCTGAATCCAAGAATCATTAAAAACGAGAGCAGCTCTCCAACGCCCGCGTGGTGCTTTGCCGTTCTCCACGCAGGGCCACCCAAACTGAGCTGCTAACCAGAATCTCTTAGGATGCACCCCGGGGAAGCTCTGTTTTTAAAAAGTTCCCCCAGGTGATCGGCCAAACAGGTAGATGAGAGAGCCCCAGCCCTGGGGGACCCGTGCTGTGACTCACTGTCTGCAGGCAGCTGCGCCATCAGGATGGTTCTCCCTTTCCAGAAGTCTAATCTCTCTTAATCCTCAGGAGGACCTTTAGATACCCCAGCACAGGTGAATCTCCCATTCATGCCCCAAACCACACCCCAGCTTAGACACCCCTTCCTGGCAATGCCACTTTGATGGAAGGGCTCAGAAGTGTGAGGAGGTAGCCCAGGCTGACAGCACCAATTTCCATCCTCACTGCTCTCAAAGACCGTCTTTTGTGCTAGTCACGTTGTAATCCTCAGTAGAACCTGGGAATCTGCTGAAAATGCAAATTCTCGGGCCCCACCTGACACCCACTTAATTAAAGGCTCGGGGGTATGGCCCAGCATTCTGCATTTTAACAGCCCTTCCAGAAGATACTGACATTTAGTTAAAGTTGATTTCATCGAAGAAGAAAAGATGTTCTCATTTTTTTGTTTGTTTTCTTTTAAAAACCTTTAAGTCACAGGCAAGCTCTAGGTGCCCTAAGGACACAATCCCTGACTCCTAAGGACCGCCTTTATCCTGCACATCTGAAGCCGTGCTCTTGGTAACCCCTCCCAGCCCACAGAGCAGATCACCCCTTGCTCTGCCTTCTTCTTCAATACTGCAATTGTTATTGGGAACAATCATAATTTAAGGGACCAGGGAAATTGGTGTTTATGGCTGCAAGCATTCTGTGCCCCAATTTTCAGGATCAGAGTTAAGTAAAAGGTAGATATTTTCTCCTATTTCTAGGACTGAAAAAAGAATTGTAGTTTGTTAAGTCAGTGGACTATTTGCACTGACAGTTCACAGCAAACCTAGGGAGGGGCACACCTTTCAGACCCTTGCTACTCAAAGTGTGGTCCATGGACCAGCGGCACTAACCTTGCCTGGGGGCCTGCTGGAAGTGCAAACTCTCAGGCCTGCCTCAGACCTGCTGCATCAGAGTCTACATTTTCACAGCATCCCAGGGTGATTTCCAAGCACCTCCCACTTTGAGAAGCCCACTTTAGAGCCTTCCTGTTGACAGGCACCAAGGCAGATGCTGTTGTATATGCCATCTCTACTATCCCTGGCTCAGCCCACAGGAGGCAGGCAGATTCCAGTTATTCATAAGCAAAGTGCTGCACACAAAAGTTAAGCCCAAGCTTGAGTTTAAACCCAAGGTTACACGGCTGATAAGTGTCAGCAGGAAGTCTGAGCCAGGGCCGGCTCCTGGTGCTCTGCCTCCTGGTCCCAACAGGTGGAACAGGTGGAGTCAGGCAGGTTCTAAAGGGTTGGAGCCAGCCCCCATTTGCCAAATCCTTAGATCCTTTTTCCCAAAAATTTTGAAGAAAAACCAAAGCATCCTCTGAGAGCCTTCAACTTGAACTCTGCCTTCCATGGTTTTATTTAGAGCAGCTGGTTCTCAAATTTTCTGCTTCACCCATAGGAGGAAGAAATAATACTCTCATAAGTAAAAGTGGCTCACCAGGGCAGAAGGGGTCAGAAGGGAAGGGGAAGGCATGTATTTCCCAGGTCTTGCTGATCTGCGGCCCCCAAATAAAGCCACCCTCCCCCGACCCGGGTTTCCAAAACCCCAGTGACTAGCTCATCTGCTCCCATCAGAATTATGCTGGTTCTTGTTTTTAAAATCAATGATCAGTGGACCCCATCCCTGACTGAGTCAGATTCTCCGAGGTTAGGGCCAAGGTCTGTAATCCTAACAAGTTCCCCAAGCAATTCTAAACTGAAGTTTGAGAAGCTCAAAGGAGATTAGACAATTACTGATTAAGATTTAACCAGCCTTCCTGGTTTTAACACCTAGGGTCTGGAAAGACAGCTTTTATTATTCAAAACAAACAAATATCACAGTAGCTCTCCCAGCCCACACCTTGGAAGCCTCTCTTGTGGCTCTTTTAATAGACACCCTGTGAGATAACATGGTGGGTAATTACCACCTGCCACAGGTCTTTGCTGAATGAATGAATCAAGGGATCTCTCCTGGGACCCCACCTATGGCTTCTCTCTCCCAGGATAAGTTACAAGATCTACCGTGGGCTCCGCTTGTTTTTCTAGCATCAGGCCAGACAGGTGAAGTCACCACTGCTTAGCACACACAGCCAGCTGGTCAGAAGGGAGAGGACATTCGATCACCACCACCCGCCGTGGGCTCAGCAACAAGGGGCCTCCAAGTCAGACATTTTACCTCCAATCTACAAGGTGCCCAAGGTGCTGGCATCTGGAAATGCCAAGTCCTAAAAGACACAGCTACCTTGGCTGTGACCTTAGGATGTGCTGCATCTCAGGTCTGCCCTGGGTCAGCTGATTCTGCTTATCTCTGCAGTGAAAAATGGTTCCAAGGCTAGAAACCAACTGATTTTTGCCTGTTGACCTTTGGACTTTTTCCCTTACTTTGATGCCTTCCTTTTTCTGAAAAGAATATTCCTCAAATCATCTGGTACTGACTGGGAAATAAAAATAACAAAGGTGTTCCGACTTCACTTGGTGGCCTGTCCAGCTACCCACAAGCTCAGAAGTCCTTTGGTCTTCCCCCTGCAGTGAACTTAAAACAGGACCTGGGGCTCTGTGAGCAGTTTATAAAGATGTGTTGCCAACAGTTAGCTGCAGGCAGAACACCAAGCAGACTGGCAGGCATTTTAAAGTAAACTCCAAATGGCCGTCCGCATCCTGCTTCCTGCATGGGTGGGGAGGACCTGTTTTCGCTTTGAACACTCTGGGTCAAATTTCCAGATGAAGCTGCTTTGGCTTCACAAACTTGGGTGTTTCACTTGCTTTCCTGACTCTGGACGTGACTTCCCTTGGACAATGAGTTTTCCACATGGTAACAACCAATTTCCTCTGTGCTCTCAGCGGCAGTCATCGAAAATGCAATCTATTTTGGTGGATGAAGAAGCACAGGTGAGATCTCCTGAAAAAGATAAACTGCCACCACAGGAGAACAAAGCCCCATCATAGGTCATGCAAGGTCAAGAGACTGAACTCTTATTTGAATACAATAGGAAACAGGGCAAAGGACAGAGACACATTTTTAGAAATGTTCACGGTAAGCAAAGGCTCATCCTTGCCAGGATCTTCAAGCACTTGGGGAATGTTACAGCCAATATTAGAAACCAGGACACCTGCAGATATCTGTAAATAATCACATGGAAGGTGAAACCAAGGAATGCTTAGGGTCATTAAAAAATGTCAACGTACTCTGCAAAAAAACTGAGCAATGCAAAACCCAAATTACATCTAAGTGTAAACTAAATATTAACCATGTTTGGCATTCTAAATATAACAAATAAGCCTATTACAAAGTTTTTCTAGGATATTTAAAATATCAAGATGTTGATATTTTGAAAGGCCATATGGCCTACAGGGTAGAAATCTCAGCGCCTGCATGGTTATTAGAGGCAGTCCGGGCCCAGGCACACGTCCGGGCAGAGATGGGCTTGCACACAGGATGTAGCACGGACATCAAGCAAAAGCTAAGAGGATTTCAACCTCCGTTCTCCCTCAGTCTTTATGGGAGAGGAGGAGATCGCTCCTCGCCTTACACCCTTCCCACAGAGCAAGGACGAGGTGTGGCCACCTTTGCGCCAATGCAAAAGCAGGTGCACATCCCAGGGGGGACAGGCCCGAGGTGGGCCAGAGGGCAATGGGCATTCCCTCGGCCGCTCGGAGGCTCAGTGAGCAACTGTCCTCTTCCAATACCGAAAGAAAGAACCGGGCTATTTCCTCACAGCTCCGAGAGTTTCCTCAGAGAGCCACCTTCATGGGCTGGACGGAGAGGAGCCCAGAAGCCCCTCGCGCATGTCACTGAGCTTCTTTGGGCCTCAGTCTCCCCACGTGTAAAGGGAAGGGGTGGGAGAAGATGACCCCGCCCCACGGTCCCCCCAGTTCTAAAACTGTGTGATTCTAGAACTCCGGGAGGAGAGGAGGGAGACCAGGTAAAGGTGGGCTGTGAGTGTACAACCGGGGGGCAAATATATGACTCTCATGAACATCAGAACTCCTTTCTCCCTCCTTCTCCATGATAATTGCTGTGTGAACTCCGGGGAGAAGCTGACGCCACCAACAGGATATTGGGTTAATTTTCCAAAGGCTTAGTTCCCCAAACAAGAAGTCCACCCTTCTAAAAATGGCCTCAGCTTTCCTCGTCCGTCCCCCAGTCCCCCTAAAGACCCTTGCTGAAGTTCCTGTAATAAGAGCTTCCTTCTAGCAGGTAGTAATCCTAAAAGGCTAATTTGGGTAAATCCAGCAGCAGTAAGACACAGGAGGCCAGCGACTTACAACCAGGTTAGCGTTTGGATCGTGCAGAACACAGAGCCAGGAGGAGGAACGGGAGGGAAAGGGAACCAATGTTCACTAAGTGCCGGGTATGTGGCAGACACTTCCCACAATGGTCACAGTCAGTCCTAATGACAACCCCACCAGGCAGGTAACAATACTCCCATTTGACACTCGAGGAAACTGGGGCTCAGAAAAGTAACGCGGCCGTGTTTCTCACTGCCGGGAAGTGGGCCAGGCAGGATGAAAACCCAGGTGTGGCCAACTCTGATGCACACAGAAAACACAAACTAGACCGCCTGACCCATGAGATGGTGTGAGCACGTGTGTGCACACGCACTGCACACCGTCTGGCTTCTGAGATCTCTGGAACCGAAGTCTGCACAGCCACCACACTCCTGAGGTCAGTTTCGTCACCGACGCCTCGGGTCACACAGGCCTGGATGACCAGCTCACAGGGAGGTCGGCCATCAGACGGCCTTCCTCCCAGGAGGGGACAGGGACTGGCAGGCCACACCCACGTCATGCATTGAGAGCCTCTCAGGGAGCCCTGCTCCAAAAGCTCCGGCCCCACCCTTCTTCGTGGAGAGAAGCGATGGGCTTCCAGCTCCTCGGTCACCATGCGCCACTCGTAGGGCAGCTCCTCACGTGCTTCTCCCCTGGGGGCCGGCAAGGAATTGCGGATGACCATCCATCCTTGTTTAAACATTTTTCCCATGCAGAGGAAGACAAAAGCAGACAGACATTCGCTCAGCCCCCACACCAGCTAATTATTAGCTGCTCTTACGGAATCAAGGGAAGTGACACCCACACGCACTCCTGTCACACGGCTGGTTCTCTCAGTCTCCACGTGTGCCCGAAAGATACCAATCACATGGCTCCTGAATGAGATGGTTAAAAATAAGTGAAGGGGACATCAAAAACAAAACAAACAAACAAACAAAACCTTCAAGGGCAATTACAACTTTTTTTTGCAAGGGCAATTGTAAAAGTGAGCGCGAGAAAGAGTTGGAGAGCTGGTGGAGATTGGAGCAAAGTCAGGACCAGGAAGGGAGACGCGGGGGGCCCAAAAGCTCTCTGGAGGGGTTCTCCACTCCACACTGTCCCCATCACCGTCAGTGTCACGCTCATCACTTATTTTGCCCTTTAGGAATGTTTCCAAAGGTTCTGTTCTTCTCCAAAGGTCTTTGGATGCTGAGACTCTCAATCCTAGATGGGAGTTAAGACTTTGACAGTAATTCTGTGGGCTTTCTTTCTTTCTCCAAATTGAGGCTCATGTCCTGCTATAAATAAACACAAGCTCAGGATAATTTGTAAAGAAGAGAAAGAGAAAAAATGAATATTAATAACATTGTTCGAAGACCACCACAGCTAATAAATTTGGTGGAACTCCTTCTAGGCTGTTTCCGAAGCATTTTATTAATACAGTTTATCTGTCTAGTCACATGGACACATACGCACACTTTTGTGTTCTGCTTTCCCTAATTATACTGTGTTATATTATCACAAACTCTTCAAAAATCGCTTCGTGGGCCATCTAACGTACCACTGCATAGCATGCCTTCCCCTTGGTGGTGAAGGTTTTGTTGGTTGGAAGGAATTTCTACCTTTTTAAGATTCATTTGATTTTATTATAAACATCCTAAAATCACCTAAGGTAGGGATAAAATCTTACCCATTATGGCCTCCCAGGCTCAAAATGATTTTCATCTACATGTTAAAAAAAAATCCTAAGTTAGAGCTTTAAATTATAATGTTTTTGTTTCAAAAGTAAATCAGGAGTTTGTTTTTGTTGTGTTTTGTTTTAATATATGTACCTGTAATAAACAGGTGGCGCACTGCCTAGGTCCCTAGACCTAGGCCGTGAATGGCCAAGGACATTAACCCTCTGAAATATATGATCAGAAAGGACATGAGTCTTTTTTTCTTTTCTTTTTTTGAAGAGACAAGGTCTCACTACATTGTCCAGGCTGGTCTCCAACTGCTGGACTCAAGCTATCCCTCCAAGTAGCTGGGACTACAGGCACACCCCCCGCTATGCCTGGCTTGACTCTTTTTAATCTCTGACTGACAGAACAGGGGAGGGTCTTCATAAATAGCTTAGTTTCTTTTCTTTCTTTTTTTTTTTTTTTTTTTTTTGAGACAGAGTCTCACTCTGTTGCCCGGGCTAGAGTGCCATGGCGTCAGCCTCGCTCACAGCAACCTCAAACTCCTGGGCTCAAGCAATCCTCCTGCCTCAGCCTCCTGAGTAGCTGGGACTACAGGCATGCGCCACCATGCCTGGCTAATTTTTTCTATATATATTTTTAGCTGTCCAATTAATTTCTTTCTATTTTTTTTTTAGTGGAGATGGGGGTCTCTCTCTTGCTCAGGCTGGTCTCGAACTCCTGAGCTCAAACAATCCACCTGCCTCGGCCTCCCAGAGTGCTAGGATTACAGGCATGAATCACCACACCCGGCCTAATAGCTTAGTTTCTTGTATCTGAAGATAAACATTCCTCACCTTAATTTTTTCCCTCTAGCTTTGTTCATAATGAAATGGCTCTTTAGAGAATTTGTCCTGATATCAACCTGTATTTGTTAGAATCCTCAGGTGTGTGTGAAGCCCCAAGCAAGCTGAGTAGTTTGGTCTCTCTGTGCTTAAAAGGACTGTGGAATTGTCAAGCCAGAACCGGTGGAAATGTCTACTGTCCCCTCTGGTGCTTTAAACAAACATACCCAGACTCCAGCAGCAAACACCACTGCTATCACACGGATTTCTCTTCTATGGAAAAGAGTCCTTCCACATCCTGAATGCTTAAGTGGGGTCCATTCATTATTTAATAGTGAGGTTAGGAACACAGACTCAAGAGAAAGGCTGCCTGGATTCAAACTGGATCTTCCACTTACCAAGAGTTTTGACTTTGGGCAAATGACTCACCTGGCCTGTGCCTCAGTTTCCCCATCTATAACAAGGGGAAGAGAATCAATCCTGCTCCATGAGTCTGCTATTTCTAAAACAGGTAGCACAGGCCTGGGACCCAGCAAGTCTCCCTACATGTTCTTCTGGTAATTAGACTAGGGCAGCTCCCTTCATCCTAGACCACAGAGAGACAGATCTTGCCTTCAACATTCCACACAATTTCCAAAATACACCAGCTGAGCAAGTAGGCAAGAGTAATGGTGGGGCCAAGAGCTAGGACACTGCATGCTGGGAGGTAGAGCCCCCTAAAATAGAGCACAGCAGATAAGGAGAGAGATGGGAAACTATGGTTGCTAATATTCTCTCCTGAGGAGGAGAATGGATTCATCCAATCATTCAATAAAAATTAACAAGCACCAACTAGGTGGCCATCCTGGGCTAGGTTCTTGCCTTAGTTTGGGCTGCTATAACGCATACCAGAGACTGGGTGGCTCAAACAATAAACATTTAATTCTCACAGTTCTGCAGCCTAGAAGTCCAAGATCAAGGTTCCATCTGATTCTTTTCCTGGTGAGGGTCCACTTCCTGGTCTGCAGATGGCTGCCTTCTTCCTGTGTCCTCACATGGCACAGAGAGACAGACCAACTCTCTCGAGTCTCTTCTTATAAGGGCTCTAATCTCATTCATGAAGGCTGCACTCTCATGATCTAACTACTGCCCAAAGATCCACCATCTCCAAATACCATCGCATTGGGGATTAGGACTTCAGTGTATGAAGTTTGGGGGGACACAGACATTCAGTCCATAGCAGTTCTGGAGCTATAATGGTGAGCAAAAGAGATGTGGTCCTTTGCCCAACCCAAGTTTACAGTCTTGGGATGAAGGCATGGGGGTAGAGATGGAGGCACACAGTTATTAATCAAATAATCACCCATGTATAAAGCTACAGCTGGGACCTGTGTCACACAGGAGTGGTTCAGGAGCCTGTGTGCAGCCAGGATGGTGGTGGGGTTGAGGGGGTTCTGAGTTCACTTGGGAAAGCTTCCCCAAAAAGGTGGTGATTGAGCTCAGAATGCAAGGATAAGAGGAGTTAATTAGGCCAAGAGGAGGGGAGAGCATTTCAGGCAGTGAGATAGCATGTGCAAAGGGCCTGTGGTGGGACAAAGCATGGAGAGTTTGTAGGACAGAGGGGCCACTGTGGCTACAGCACAGAGGGGCCTGGACATGCAGGTTCCCACATTTCCTGAAAGAACCTTGTTCCTTATCCTATGAGCAATCCTAGAATCACTGCGAGGTCTGAGCAGGCGACCTATATTTTGAAAAGGCTGTGGGCTGCAGTGTAGAGTACAGGCTGGGAAAGGGTCGGGTGGTCACAAAAATACCAGGTGGGTAGTGCAGTAAGAGATGGGAGTAGCTTGACTAGGGGGAGGAGGGAGGGCAAACTTGAGAGATAATTAGGATTTCATGTGACTTGGCCCAAAAGAAGTGAGAAAGGTATTCAAACAAATATAGTACATGAACGTTTATGGCAGTACCATTCTCAATAGCCAAAAGATGGAGATGGAAACAACACAAACGCCTTTCAACAGAAGAACAGATAAACAAAACATAGTATGTCTATAAAATATTATTCATCCCTAAAAAAGAAATGAAGTACTGATACATGCTGCAGCATGGATGAACCTTGAAAACATTACACTAAGTGACAGAAGGTAGACACAAAAGGCCACCTATTGTAAGATGGCATTTGCACAAAATATCCAGAACAGGAAAATCCCATTTTGGACAGATAAGACTGGCAGTTGCCAGGGGCTGGGGGAGAGGGGGATGGGGAGTGATTGCTTAATAGATATGAGGTTTTCTCTTTAGATGATGACAATGTCTTGGGACTAGACAGAAGTAATGGTTCCACACAGTGACCACACTAAATGCCACTGAATTGTTCACTTTAAAATGGTTAACGGCTAATTTTATGTTACGTGAATTACAGCTCAATAATTTAAAATAGTGATGTGGATGATGGGTTAGATGTTGAAGGTAAAGCAGAGGAACTGCTCTTGCATTTAACAGACACAGGATTGAGCACGCACCAGGTGCTGTTCTCAGCCACGGCTGTCAAGGTGGCCGTCCCCTGTGGAGCCCTCGGTCAGGGGGAGACGGGAGGTCAGTGCCCACCCTGGGGCCTGGGCAGGCCACCTCTAGACAGGGAGGATTTACGAGTTCTCTCCACACACGGCTACTGAGCATGCAGGAGAGAAGCATCCAGCCCAGTAATTCGTGCAATACTAGCTCTTTGAAGCTAAAAAAAGGACAGTTTTAGGGCAAATAAAGTAAGTACTTCTTTCCAAATTAGGCACTAAACTTGTGAGTAATGATTGAAACTAATTATTCTAAGTGGAAGCAGGTCTGAAAATAGCGACGAGTTTGAGGATTTTGTGGCTATTTCAGGAGAGCCCAGGAAGGTTGCAGGCAGAGGAAAACAACCCAACATCAGAGCAGATACACTGGCAGGCCACGCCATGGTTTGCAGTGAACGTGGATTCCAAGGTTTTCCATCACCTAAGGCGCATGTCAGTAATGAAGGGTGAGAACCCAGAGTTTCAGCTGGTACTTCCTACTGAAATGCTGAACCCAAAATTCTCCAGGAAATGTCAATCACACGTTACAACATTTAACTTGTAAAAAAAAAAAAAAAAAAAACGCATCTGCCCCCAGCTTGTAAGATGATGATAACTTATTTCCTAAGAAAAACCGTGTTGATTTAGCCAACCTCAGCTCTTCCCTTTCTACTGTCTTCTTCCTTCTTTGATGTTTTCAGGGGAACAGGCTCAAAGAATGGGTAAGACAGAGGGGAGAGACCGTCTCCAAGCCCAAACAAACCACTTCACGTACAACTGATTAGTAAGAGCATTTTTATCCCTGAGGTGTCAGAAGTCATATGTGGCAACAAAAAGGGTAGGGACGGGAAAGGCAGATGGAGAAGAGAGAAAGCTGACACAAAAGGGAGGATTAATACGTATTTGGGTACTTAAATTCAAATGGACTAGAACAAAGCCGCAGTTTACATTAGCTCCCCACTCCCTACCCTCTTACCTGAACACCCACATATTTTTTAAGCCCTGGGGACACATTTTCTCAGTCTGCCTGTAAACACTGCAGACTGGTTCTCTCTTAGACTGGCTCTAGACTGCCAGGCTCCCAGAACTTCCCATGCATATTTCTATGAAGAACTTTCACATTAAACAGAATTAGTACTTATGGACCCTCAGGGAAATTGCTCTTGCTGCCATTTTTCTTATGAAACGCCAGCCTTCAGCCATTCTAAATGGTGTTTATGCAGCCTGCCTTCCTCAGCAGCCGTGGTCATAAAGATTTCAAAGCTGTGGGTGAAAGCACCAGTGACTCATGACATTTTATTTTGATTTGCATTATGCCAAATCCTAGTCTTTAAAACCTGCATATTTCCTATTTTATTTCGCACAGATTTGCAGACCACATAGATTTGATTGTTCCTTACTGCGTGGGCAGGAAGGGAGGAAGAGACCTGCAATTTCTCACTCCCAGACACTTCATGCAGTCAGAACTATCGGTGCCGTTCGTGAAATAGCACTCTCATTTTGGAGGATGTCCTGACACTCACTGGTTCTCAACTTTTTGTGCTAATGGGAGAAGTGGGAAGCCAAACCCCCAAACTACCTCTTAGCCAAGCTTTCTTCCCATTAAATTTTTGGCCAGAGGCGCTTAAAAATAGCCAAACTGCCTGGTGTTAGTTTCACGGGATTTTCTGGCTCCTTCCAACATACTAGGAGTGGTGGACTAAAACCAAACCAGACAGGAGAAGAGAAGGGTTACAAAAATCAAGCTGACGACCTGGTGAGGGCCACACCATGGATGCCATGAGCGTGCTGTAGGCCTGGAGGGGACGCTTCACATCAATGACACGCAGCCACAGCAGCGCCAATTGACTAGAATGCTCATCACGAGCTGCGTGCAGGCTCTTTACACACGTGGCGTGATGGCATCTACACCACGGCTCTGCGTGGGAGGCATCATCCTCGCTCTGCAGATGAGTGACACAGGGCTGAAGGGGTCAAGTCATGGGCTCAAGGTCACCCACAGGGTAAGCAGCTGAGCCAGGACTCAAGTGCACATTTATCGTCCTGACCCCACCATGCTGCTCCGATTCTCACAGAAGCGACTCTAAGGAGGGAACAGTAGGATCACACCTGTGTTTCAAACTTGTGTTACTTTGGTAACAACACAAACGACGGACTGAAACAAATGAAATTAGAGAGGCCAAATTATAACTTCGTATGTTTTAATTTTTCTCCTGGCTTTCAAAGATGCTAGAAATTTCACTTTTCTAGCCATAGGATAAATAGCAGTTCACTGGTATAAACTGTATTCATATTCTCTCTCTCACACAAACTATATATTCTTTTTCACAAATAAAAAGCTGATTAAGTGGTGCTACCAAATAAATTAAGCACCCAAACCATCAAAATGTGTCCCTGCCTCATCCTGAAGTGAAGCACAAAAATGCTTGTTTCTTCTTCCCCTCTTACTCACAAACACGTCCACACAGAGTAAGTGCTTAAGGAGAATGTGTGGGTAACGAGAAACAAAGTGAACAATCAATATGTAGCAATTCATTCTGCAACGGCAGTTTTAGGCAAATGGAGAGAGGGAGGGAAGAACAAGCGTGCAGCGTAGAGAAGCTTAGCGATAACACAGCCTCACAATTGTGATCGGGGAGAAAGGCTCAAATGCTACCCGAGGAGCTGGTGCAAATGCTGGGATTCAGGCAAAACCCCAGAACTTGTTACCTTCTCTCCCAGGTTCAAGCCTTGGGACTGTAAATGCTGGCATCTTGCTTTCATCCTGGGCACTTTGGATCCCTGAGGATCCCTAGAGCTAGACACATTGGGAAGATGCTCCGTGACTCAACAGTGTTCCCCTGAGCCCCTCAAATAGATCTCTGAACTGTCTTCTTGTGTAGGGAGCCACAGATAGATGCACCAAGAAGGCAGGTAATTTTAGAGTCACTCACATGTGAGGTGCTGCTTGGTTTTCTTTGGCTGTTTTCTTCCAACCTAATTAACTCTGCATGTTAAAATGAGTCTGCGCTTCATGGACAAGGGTTATATGGGATAGGCTTAGGGCATGGGAAGGAATAGGGCAGTGGCACAGGTGGAGTCTGGTGGGACACCAAGTCCAGGATCTAGAAAGTGGTCTTGGCTAATGCTCCTAAAGGATGTCAGTGCACTCTTCTGAATTTCTACAAAGATAGAGCAAAATCTCTGAAATGAGGTTGGATGTGTTCCCAAAAAATCTGGTTAAAGCCTACGCTTCATCATTTCAATGCCTCCCGAAGGTTAATAAAAAAATATTTTATCAGCTGTAGGAATCACTCATTCTAAAGGCATAGTTAACAATTTGACAGAACTCTCCACTGCATTATTTTCTGGCAAAGCAAGCTCTAATGACCAGCTCAATCAAAATAATTGTGCCTGCTGAGAACATCCAGCATAAATGTTTTCAACAACTTAGCAAAAACTGTTTCACCTGCCTGCCCTTCTGTTTCAGTTACAATTACTGACTTGCCCAAACTTTGCTGAATACAAAGTCATGCTCTCCAGAAATGAATGAATGAATCATTCATGTAAAGTCTCAGAAGAGCTAAAAATGTGAACTGAAAGTTTCCAACAAACTCATTGTTAGTATTTTCTGATAAGAGAGGCATTTGAGGGTAGACTGAAAAAGACAGGAAATTGCATATAGCTCCTGTCACCTTGGCTGTATGAGAGTTTGTATGAGGTAGTGGCTACATGCAACAATTTTGAAGGGATAGCGATGAGTTGGGAACATTTTCGTTCCATTGAAAAGTAAAATAGAGCTAAGAGACTAATGAGGCAGCAGAGAAAAGTGCCTAGGATATAATCGAGGACAAAGAGAGCCCCTTCCAACACTGGAAGAATCCCAGAGCAGGCTGTCTTCCAAGCCAATAAATGGACTAGGACAGGAGTTTTCAAACATTTTTGACCATGACTCACAGCAACAAATAAATCTTTATATGGCAACCTGGTATATTCTATCTTTCTACCTGCCATCAATCCGTTCACTCAACCACCCACCCACCTACCTACCCTCTCATTCATCCATGCATACACACACACACACACACACACACACACACACACACACACACACACATATATACACATATACAGTTGTCCCTCAGTATCTGTGGGTGACTGGTCCAGGACCTCCTTCGGACACCAAAATCCATGGATGCTCAAGTCCCTGATATAAAATGGCATAGTATTTGCCTATAACCTATGCACATCCTCCCATATACAATTGCTTATAATACCTAACACAATGTAAATGCTATGTAAACAGTCGTTATACTGTATTATTTAGGGAACAACAAGAAAAATAAACCTGTACATGTTCAGTACAGACACAATTTTTAAAAAAATATCTTCAATCCGTGGTTGGTTGCATCCACGGATGTGGAGGGCTGATTGTATACTGAAACAAATACTGAGTGAAATTCACTAAATTGATTTCATCATCTATTGTTTGAGAGTCAAACTCAGGTCTTTCACACTGTAAAGTCCTTGGTCTTTCTAGAGTATCATGATGCCTTCTCCTTTTCATTTGCTCTTTGCCAAAACCATGTGAAATGTTTTGTTGGACTTTCTGCAGGACAATGCCTTAGAAGTCAAGTCTCCTAAAGCAAAGGAAACTGTCACTAAAGCCAGATCAGCTTTGGGACACTACAGAAGTATAAGTCACTTTTCAGAAACCCAGTAAGTGAAATACCCTATCCAGTAAATACGGTGGCCTCCAGGCCCCAGCAATACATCCAGCTTTCAGAAGTCAGGTGCTCCCAATAAGGTAACTGCTGAATTTTCATCAGAATCAATGGAGGCCAGAGGCAGGGAAATGGCATATTCAAAGTGCTGAAAGAAAAAAACTCGACAAATTTTATATTCAGGAAAACCATTTTTCTACAATGAAGATGAAAAACATTCCTGAAGAAACAAAAACTGAGAGAATTATTGCTTGTGGACCTGCCTAAGAAGACATCCTAAAGAAAGTTTTTCAAGCTGAAAGCAATGACCCCAGACCAATTCGAACCCTCATAAAAAAAATGAATAGCGCCACTAAAAGTAATTATAAAAGATACTATAAATGCATATTTCTTTTCCTTCATTCTCTTAATTGATTTAAAAAGAAACTGTATAAAACAACATGTATACAATTGTATTGTCAGGCCTATAACCTATAGAAATGTAATATGGTTGACAACAACAGCACAGAGGAGCTGGGTGGGAGCAGAGAGGTACCGGAGTAAGGAAACACACCAAATGGCAACTCGAACTCACAGAACCAATGAAAACCAGATACGGTAAGTAAAAAGGCTAATATAGCTAACTCCGTAAATATACCCTGCTTTACTTTCTTCTCTCATCTTTAAAATACATAAAAATACATAAAATAACAATTATAACAATGCATAGTTCAGTGTGCAACACATATAGATGTAATATGTGTAACAGCAGCACAAAAAGAGGGAATAGGGAATAGAGCTATATAGTAGTAATGTTTCTATATCTTATGGAAATTGAGTTATTATTAGTCTGAAATAGAGTATAAATTTGAAATAAGTTAGTATAAATCTGGTAGGTTAAGATTTATATGATAAACCCTAGAGCAACCACTAAGAAAATAACTCAAGAAAGTATAGTGAAAAGAATTGTTAAAGAAACTAAAATGCCACATTAGAAAATATTCACTTCATGCAAAAGAAAGCAGTAATAAAGAACAGAGGAACAAAAAATGACATAAGACATAGAAAATGAAATATAAAATTGGATTTATAACTTTAACTATAGCAGTATTAACATTAAATATGAATGGACTAAATGATCCAATAAAAAGGCAGAGACTATAAAACTGGATAAAAAACAGGATCCTGGCCAGCCATGGTGGCTCATGCTTGTTATCCTAGCACTCTGGGAGGCCAAGGTAGGAAGATTGCTTAAGGTCAGGAGTTCAAGACCAGCCCAAGCAAGAGAGAGACCCTGTCTGTACAAAAAAATAGAAAAAATTTGCCAGGCATAGCTACTTGGGAGGCTGAGGCAGGAGGATGAGCCTGGGAGTTTATGGTTGCAGTGTACTATTACGATGCCACTGCACTCCAACTGGGTAACAAAGTGAGACTGTCACAAAACAAAAACAAACAAACAAAAAAAACCACCAGGATCCAACTATTATATATACTATGAACAAGAGACACACTTAAGATTCAAAGATGCAAATAGGTATATGATGCAAACAGCAACTGAAAGAAAGCTGGAATGACTATACTAATATCAGAAAACTAGACTTTAAAACAAAAACTATCACTAGAGAGGAAGAGAGACATTTTATAACATTAAAAGGGCCAATCAATCAAAAAGACACAGCCATTATAAATATATACGTGTGTGTATGTGCGTGTGTGTACCTAATAACAGGGCCCCCAAATGTATGAAGCAGAACCTGACAGAATTTAAGGGAGAAACGGACAATTCAACAATAATAGTGGGTACAGTTCAATACCCACCTTCAATAATGGGTAGAACAATTAGACAGAAGATCAACAAGGAAATAAAAGACTCGAACACAACATAAACCAAGACCTACAGACATCCCCAGAACACTTTATCCAACAAAAGCGGAATACACATTCTTCTGAAGTGCATACAGAACATTCTCCAGGTTAGACCATATGCTAGCCCCTAAAACAAGCCTCAATACATTTACAAGGATTGAAGTCAAACAAAACATACTCTCTTGACCACAGTGAAATAGAATGAAATTAGAAATGAATACAAAGAGAAATTTTGGAAATTCACAAATATGTGGAAATTAAACAACACATCTGTAAATAACCAATGGGTCAAAGAAGAAATCATAAGGGAAACCTAAAAACACTTTGAGATGAATGAAAATGAAGATGCAATATAGTAAAACTTATGGGATTTAGCTAACACATTCTTACGGGGATATTTATAGCTGTAGATCTTCTTTATGTCAGTAAAGAAGAAAGACCTCAAACCTAAAACCGAAGCTTCCACTTAAGTACATCAGAAAAGAGAGCAAACTAAACCCAAAGCAAGGAGAAGGAAATAAATATAAAGATTACAGCAGAAACTAATGAAACAGGATAGAAAAACAAGAGAGAAAAATCAATGAAACTGAAAGTTCTTTGGAAAGTTCAGTAAAAACTGAGAAACTTTTAACTAGACTGACCAAGAAAAAAGGAGAGAAAACTCAGGCTATCCCTCCAAAGACCTCCACGTTCTGCCTGAGCTCTAGCTGCCCACAGACTGTGGCGTAGCATCGGGGAGAAGCCATACGGATGTGGATCTCACCCATGGCTGGTTCCTTCTTTCGAAGGTTGAAGATACTCCAGTTTCTACTATTTGGCTACACTTCAGTGCCTTCAAATATTTGCGTGCATTTTATCCAGAGTTTACATTGCTATTTGAGGGAAGGTTATTCTGATACTAGCTACTCTGCCACTACCAGAACTGGAAACTCCAGGCGCCCTCCCAGAGGAAACAGGGCATCTCAAGGACAGGTGCCACCGCAGGAAAAGTTTTGACATGGGCACACTACACTTAAATCACGGGCTAGACAAGCTCATAAAACCAGCTCATCTTTTACGAGCCACCACGGCAGTCCAGCAAAACTCTCTCTAGTTGATGGTAGTAGAAGTCTTAGCAAAACATGGGGAGGGCGACTTTTCCCAGTCAAATAAACCTGGCACTCATGTGCACACTGGAACCTGAACAACTGCCACAGGCAAGGCCCCCTCGACCTTTAGGCCTGACTGAAAGGACCTTTCTTCCTCCCTGCATAGGCCCTGCCTTGGCTCCTGCCTGAGTTTGTGATCCCCATGGATGTTACAAGATTTCTGTTATTTTCCTCTATAAATCCAGAACTGATTAGGAGACTAAGAAGTAGTAACAAAACTTTTAGAGGATGAAGAAAAATTGATCAAACCATTAAGGAGCACCAGCAAAACACAGCCATCGTGAGTGAAAGCCAGCAGCGGGTACAGACTCCCTGCCTGGCTGGGGTGACCTGGATAAGACACACCCCAGGCATGGTTTATTTCCTTTTCCCACTCCTATGTTCATATCGCTGTATCTAAGAGGCTGTAAAATTTTAAAAAATACTTTTCAACCTAAAATCAGTATGTTTTCATTATTAAAATAAGTATACAGGGATTACCAAAAAATGGATAATTGCATATACAATTTTTAATTCTACATAAAACTATTTCACATTTTTAATAAGAGAAAGAACATTTTTTAAAAAATGAAAATGCTCTGGGTATGGTCAGACATTGGCGAAGGGAAGCTATGATGTGTTAGATTAACTGGGACAGGGCCAGGCCCCTAAGAGTTAAGGAGAGAGGAGCAGGGATCAAGTCTGGCTGTGTAGGAGAACTTACAGTTAAGAAAACTACCGGTAAAAGAAGGAAGAGAAATAGGAGAGTAGCAAAGAGTTGAAAGCAGGGCAAGTACCAGCACATTGCAGGTTCAGGAAGACCTAAATACGTCTGAAGTTACCCAGGAAGGAAACGGTTCTAGAAAGACAGGGATTAAGAATGGGAGCACAGATGCTTCATAAATCAGGTAATTCCCTTAGAATGGCCAGTGCGGGATGAAACCATATGCCACAGAAAGAAAACTGAAGGATGCTGTTCTGTGCCAATGAGACACGGTGTTGTCTAAAATCCACTGGGATCTAACCACACACGTGGCCCTCCCGCAGCCCCCGGGCACTATGCCTCGCTGGGAGGGGCTGATCTGTCCCACTGCTGGCAACATTTCCTCATGAGGCTACCACTCTGCAGATTGGGGAAGATATTTCCACATTTCTCAGGTGGAGAAATGAATCCTACCTCCCCCAGGGTCCAGGGGTATGAACCTGAGGGCTCCATGGAGAAGCTTCAAGAGCTCTGTGACCTCCTGAATGTGGAAATCCAACAGTGCGTACAGGTACACTGCGCATTGTTGGGGATGAGGGCACACAGCCTTCGCCTCATACTTGAAGGGGCAATAGCCGAGCACTACTGATCTAGGACAGGAGTTGGCAAACTCTCTCTGTAAAAGACCGAATAACATACAGCTGGGCTTTGTGGGCTACACCATCTCTGTCACCATGTTCTAACCTACAGACATACTGTGAAAGCAGCCACAGACACAAGTTAAATGAATGGGCACAACTGCGTTTCAATACAACTTTATTTATCAAAACAAGCTGTGGGCCAGATTTGACCTGTAGACAGGCCGTAGGTTGCTCCGATCCCCCTAAGGGAAGAACCCCCCACCCTCACCCCACCCCCCGCTTCAGGGTCTGTGCTGCTCAGAGGGCCACCCCATCTCTGTGCACCACCCTGCCCTCTGGCCCTGTGCACCTCCATCCGCTTCACCCCTTCCTCCTGCTCCTCCCCCTTCCTCCCTCCAGAGGGTGGGCCGCAGGCACTCAGCTCAGGAAGAGGAGCGGGCGGGAGGCTGTGGCGCCCTCCACAGCCTCGAGCTCCACGGGAGTATGTGCCACCCCCCACCCCAATTTCTGCTCACCGGCCCTTTCAAGGGAAAGCGGCCAGCTTCCTGTTGACACGGACATAGCCAGGAAAGTGATTATAATGAGTTTAATCATGATTAGACACTGATCTGACCCAACCCACCGTAACAAACAAAAACCTACACAGATACGTGAATACTGACCACTCACTATGGTATTCAAATTAAGCTCCAACTACACAAAGGACTAAGTGCGGGGAAAAAATTAACTAAAGGATCTAAACAATACCATTCTGATCATTTTAAAGGAAGACATTGTACATGTGTTTTTTAAAAAAGAGTAGCTTTAAGTATATTTTTACAAGTTAAGATTCTTGAAGAAATTAATTTTGACACAGAGCCTAAAGGAAGGCTGTGTCCAATCCACGTTCTCCATCCTTGCTCCTCTTGGCTCCCACAACCACCCCGTGGACCACCCGCTTGGTCGACAGTGTCCAGGCAGCCCTCAGTCCCTTCGCCTTTGGATGCTCCCTGACAGCTTCCGCATCTGGAGCCCAGAACCTCCCCCTGCCCCTCCCACATTCTCTGTCTCTCCTGCCGGAGGAGACTAACACCAGCTGCCCAAAGCTGTTCTGCTGCAAGTCACTCTTAGAAGACCTGGGTTTTGGTTCTCTGTCACCTGGACCTGCTCCCACCCCTGGGAAATGTGGAGACAGAACTGGCCACTACGCCTGTGAAGGCTGCTGTCCAGATTAAGTGAGATCATAGAAGAGAGGCAGCCGGCCATCCTGAAGGGAGTTGGGAGACGGAGCCCAGTCACTGGGATCAGTTGTAGGTTACCAACACACCTACGGTGGCTTCAGTGTCCTGTCTGCAAAATAACAGGGTTAGAGTAGATGTTTTTTTTTTTTTTTTTTCCCCAGAGAGACAAGGCCTTGCTCCGTCACCCAAGCTGGAGTGCAGTGTCACGATCATCCCTCACTGCAACTTTGAACTCCTGGGTTCAGGTCATCCTCCTGTCTTAGCTTCCCGAGTAGCTAGGGCTACAGGCATGCACCACCCTGCCTGGCTAATTTCTTATTTTATTTTTCACAGAGACAGGGTCTCTAGGCTGGTCTCGATCTCCTGGCCTCAAATGATCCTCCTGTCTCAAGCCTCCCAAAGCACTGGGATTATAGGCATGAGCCACTGCACCTGTAATCACAGGTACAGATGGGATTTAAGCCTCGATGGTTTTAAAAGTCTCCCTCAGTTCTGACATTCTTGGATTCTACATATGCCATTCAAATGTAAAGCATCATTATAATTTTACCCTCCTTGGTATACAGTGTAATTTAGGCACAGAGCAAGGGCTCAATTGTAGCAAAAACTAAATGAATCAAAAGTCCAAATTACAGCGAAAAATACTTTAAAAGCACGTCATAACAGAGCTAGGTTTACATATGTGCATGTGAGTGTATTCAGAAAGCACCATCACCAATTACGAACACTTAGCATCCTTAGATTATTCACACACATCTATGTGAAAATGTTTTACCTCCTATTTCCCTCTGAAAAGTCCCAGGAAGCTATTTTCTCTAATTCTAATGTTGCCCACCACTAGGGTTCAGCTGGAAGAGCCCTGACTCATCAAGTTCAATGTGTCTAGTCCCAGGTTTGCTGAGGAAATGCATACACTTTATCACACATGTAAAGCAGGAACATAGGTCTTTGAGATCATCTGCTCCACCTGTAGGAAAATGAGACCAGGCGCTGCACCCCAAAGCCGAAATTCTAACACAAATACTAAGCAGCAGCAGCAAGGACTGACAGGCATCTTGCCCTGCACAGTCTGGAAATGGAGCAGGAGGGATGCAACTTCTTCTTTAACATCTTCTAATGGCAACAGATCAATGTGAAGTTGGGCTTCTTAGGAGAGCAGTGAGCAGGAGATACCAATAATGAGGATGACACAGCAGCAGCTCATTAGCAGTAGCAGGGACCGTACCAGCTGCCCTCACTCTGGTACTGACTGCATACACAACCTCTTTATTTCACACATTATCTCACTTCATTCTCATAAAAAAAAATCCTAATGGGGTAGGTATTATTGTGAGTCTGAATGTTAAAAACAAACTGAGCTAGTCAGTAGCTTGCCCAGTAGGTCCCCTAGCTAGTAAACAGCAGAGCTGGATCCAGCCCCGATCTGTGCCCTCAGAGCATGAACTCAGTCAACTTGTGATTGACGGCCAAGGCCTGGCCTGGACTGGGAAGGCCAGGGGCCGTGCAGGCAATACCCTGAGTTGGGCAGCCTGCTCACCCGGGCAGCTTTCCAGGCAGGCGTTGATCTCAGGTTGGGTTAGCTGGTGGCCCACCCTCTGGTCCTCCCAGGGTAAGGGTGACCTTCAGCTAGAGTGACTGGCCAAACTATTGTTTGCAGCTTTGCAGGAAGCTGTTTGAAAGGGACATTGAAAAATGATCTTTCTAAATCAAGCTGTACCAATATTTTTATTTCCCTTCATGCAATGCCATATTTAAAGGCATTAGATTGGCCTGTTTTGAAGGCCTGGGAAACAAGTCCCTATGACTTAAGTTCAGAAAAACAAAAGCATTCCACTCTCAAAGAGAACAGAGAGCTGTGTGACATGCATTCTTCTTACAGCAAGTCCTTGCTCTTGGGATCTAATGCAAAACAAAAAAATTTGCATCTAAATCCAAAACACTTTTTCAGAGAAATGTCACATACCCTGATACTTACACATCTTAGGATCATCTACTCATGGTCCTAACAAATTTTTTAAATAAGAAATTGGTAGAGAAACTTAGATCATTAACTGCATGGTTTACAACATTTTTTAAATAAGCGACAAATCACTGTCACCAGTCTGGGAACTGGCTCTGTGTGGTGTTCGTGGAGAAGGGAAATTGAGAACCAGACCCCTCCCCCCAAGATGTTCCCAACCTCTTCCCCAATCTACTGTACCTAAATTGAGACAGAAAATAAAAGGTAAAAACTAGAACCCTACTGATCTATGTACAGAGTCTCTTTGTATCCATATATGTAGGTATTGGGCTTGTGTTCACTATTCACTTCTTCCCAGAATTCATGACTTGATGATGAGTAGGGCAGATGAAACAGGAAAGCCCCCACACTCAGTCAGGACCACCGAAACAAAGCAATGGAGAAGCTATAGAAAACTGAGTACCAAAGGCAAAATTTTCCCTACGTGATCAAGGATCAACTCTGAAAAACAAAGCCCTAGGGTTAAAGAGCAGGAAGGAACCAGAGAGAGCAGTATTACAGATGAGGAAAGGGGCCTGGGCCTGCAAGGAAGGTCCCCTGCCAGTTCCAACAGCTCAACAGCGGCAGAGCTGGGAGGAGAACTCAGCTCTGCTAGAACCGGAGCCTCCTTGGAGCTGGCCCTGGGCTCTGCAGAACACAGGAAAACCTTGGCATTTCTAAAAATGGAAAGGCTCTCTACCTAAAACTAGGTAACATTTAGGCAAATGGCTGGTCATTTTAAGGTAAAATACTAAGATCATGATAAAAAAAAGTTCTAATATTGGCAAGAAGGAAGCACTAGAAGTCTTATTTTCTATGAGACCCTAAAACACCGCTGCTTGTTTTTAGCCTTTTATATTTTACATAATTCAAATCTTTTACTGTTCAGATTTAACCTATCAGTACATGTGAGGGAAATGACCCCTTCAGAGAAGCTCCCACATTACAAGAGGGAGGCGTGTACAGATCCCCACTGTTGGGTCTGTCTGGTTAGGAGTGACCAGTTCTATCAAAGCAGGGTCTCGGGAGGTCAGTAATTACAAAACTCAGCTGTAAGACAGAGTTTGAGGTTTGCAGAATGTGTGTTTTTTGTTGGCTTTACCTATTAAATTGAGTAAGACTATTTTCTTAAGGAAAGGAAGAAGCAGGCGAACCAAAGATAAAAACTGAGTTCTTACAAATTAGAATGATGGTGTCTACTACTTCTCTTTTGATGCCACACACACAAAAAAAGAGCTTAACTAGTCATAAAAGCAAAATTTTGACATCTCACAGGTTCTTTCTGTTATCGACTGGTAGATAACAGTGATGGTGATAATAAATGGTACCCTATGGCAGTGTTTTTGAACTTCAGTTCAAATAGTCCCCTGGCTTCTTTTTAGAATGTAGCTCCGATTCAGGGGGTGTGGGGTGGGGGAAGATGCTGCATTTCTAATGAGCTTCTGATGCTCCTGGTCTGTGGACCACACTTTGAGTAGCAAAGCTCTACCCTTGACAAAGAACTTTTGGTGGCTCTCCAGCTTGTCCAGGTGGAAGGGAATCATTAGTCATGAGGCTCTTTAGAGAACGTATCTTATTCCGGCACATCGACTGGACCAATCTTAATGCAAAAAAACAGCACTATACCAAGCAATGTGTCATGTGTCACTCAAAACACAACTAGCTACCAAGCTCATGACAACCGTTTGCTTTTGAACTTTTCTAGAAATGTTTGCTACTTGCCTGGCACACAGAAAACTCAACGAATGCCTGTAGCGTGAATGAATGACTGAATGGAAGGAAGAAGAAGGAAACTGAGCGAACATGGCTCCCTGCTGGACCCCGTGCATACTTAAACCATTGTGCGAAGCTTTCTACTGGTCATACATTGAGATGGGGGAACAATACGAAACCGTCCTCAGACTTGGTGAGAGAGAGGAAGGGAGAGGGAGGAGAAAAAGAAGCAGTGGGGGTGGGGGAGGGACAGGAGCAGGAGGGAGGAGGGAGGGGGGAGAAAAGGAATGAGTGCAGCAGCTAACTTCTGAGGACCACTGAGCACCAGGCACAGCGTTTAAGTCCTTTGCACAGATTATCTACTTAGTAAACTTCTGTGAATTGGGGATTATAATGATCCCATTTTACAGATTGAGAAACTGAGGCACAGAGAGGTAAGCAACTCAAGATAACCCAGTTAGGAAGGAGGAGGCAGGCTCAGGACCTGCTCCCTGGCAGCCTTGGCACCGAATCCTCAGGGCAGCACAGCTGGCTCCGCTGCCAGCCACGGCAGGCCCTGACCCCATTTGTCTGTTAGATCCTGCAAGCAGCTAGTACCCACGAATCAGCTTGGCTATGTGGCCTCTCTGAGTCAGACAGTCACACAGCTCAAAAGACGTAATTTATATTCCGGGCGCCTGTATTTTTATTGTACTGATAGACCCTAGTACTGGGGCTCCCCGTTTACCAGCTTTGTCTGATGGCTTTTTTAAAAATTGAGGACTAAAACGAATAACTGTCATGAATACTAAGAAGAGAATTTTTTTTGAGGGAGAGTAACTTTAAAAACATTTCAAGAACAGAGACCTCTCAATACCCTTTACACAGAAGGATCAATTGTTTGCATTTCACCCCATTTGCTTGATCAATTATGCTCATCTTTCTTTCTTTGGCTCTATCCAATATACATATATATCACAATTTTTTTTTCCTGAATCATTTGAGAACAAGTTATAAACATTATACTCCTTTAATCCTAAATACTCCAGCGTTAATTCCTACGAATAAGGCCACTCTTACATGATCACAGGCTAATTATCAACTTTAGGAAAAGTTAATGTCGATATAATACCTTTGTCTAATGTACTCTCCACATCAGTGTTGTCATTTGGCCCAGTGATGTTCTTTATAGCCGGGCCCAGTATGTTTTAATGGCTGGCTGCATATTAAGAATTAATACAGGTAATTAAGAATTAATACAAGTGGAGTGCTTTGGCATTTAGAAAGCCCTTCGTCTCGTGTTGCCGCTCTGAGGTCAGGCGGCAGCACTGTCCTTGGTTTACCCAGGATGGGAATGAGGCTGAGGGGACGTTAAATACAAAGCCAGAGCTCAGCCCCTTCCTCCTTCATACCACTGCTTGGTGCTCATTTTAAAGTTACTTTGTTTCAGCGCCAACCAGCAGACTGACTACAAATCCAAACATTTTAAATTCTAAAAATAAAATATCATCGTTTGGGTGCTTATGTCTCTAACCACTTTATGTTAACATTACAGATCCTGATGAACACCCACAGCTGTATATGCAGGAAGAGTCCTGAGCTACCCCGGGGAGCAACCTGGTAGGAGGTGGGCGGCCCTGGGGTGGCACGTGGGTGTCTGGCCTCCTCGGCGCCTGCCCGGCCTGCTTTGCGGAGACCACTCCACTGCACACACCAAACTTGAACTCACAGTGGGCAAAGGATCCCCAAGAGCAGGCTTGACTGGAACACTGAAAGCCAAGACACACTAGGGGCCTCTTCTAAGGCACAGTGAAACACTGGTTTAGGGGTAGGAGAGGCAGTTTCCCAATCCTCGGTAGTAGCCTAAGAAGGGATGCAAATTCACAAACCTGCCTGTTAAATAGAAAAGCCCTGGTTTGGGATATGGAATTATTGGGATTCAAATCATCACTCTTCTACTATACTTAGCTTGTTTGCCTTGGGCATGTTTCCTAGCCTTGCTGGGCCTCAATTCCATCATCCCTATGCCCAGATAACGACACACACCACACAGAGATGGCATGCAGTGGCCAGCACAGACTGCGGCACGTGGGAGGCCTCCAGCGCACGGTGTTTCGAGGCACGGAAAGTCTTCCCCAGAGCACGGCAGCGCGGGGCAGGCCTCTGCTCTCCACACAGTCCTGACACAGCCAAGCACAGTAGCGCCTGTAGTGTGAGCAGACTGCAAGTGAGGTGGGGGTTTAGACAAAAATTCCACATGGTCCACTGACTGTCAAGAATCCAAAGTGAGCGACCGCCATGCGCTAAGCGCTATCTCCGGCAACAAGGAGTCGAATTTTTCCTGTGTGTGACACTCTGCTCTCAGTTCATGAATGTGGGGCAGGAAGATCAAAATATTTACCTTTTCCAAGGCCTCTCTGTCAAGTAGTTCTTGCACAGCTAGAAGCTTGATGCTGTAAGAAAAAAAATCAAAACCACACTTGAAAACGAATCATTTCGTGTCACCGAGGATCATCACATAAGTCACAAGAACAAAAGTCTGAAATGTCAGCCTGCATCTATGTCGCCTCCCATCTTAAGGTGACCTTTTGTTTGAGACAAAACAACCATTTAAAAAATATTAAAAATGTTTCTAAATTCTAAAAGTAAATTTACCATATGATCCAGCAATTCCACTTTTAGGTATATTCCCAAAAGAGCTGAAACCAGGGACTTGAACAAATATTTGCACACCGAGTTCACAGCAGCATTATCTATAACAGCCAAGAGGTAGAAACAACCCAAATGTCCAGTGACTGATGAATGCGTAAACAAAATGTGGCATATACCTTCAATAGAATGTATCATTCGGCCTTAAAAAGGAAGGACATTCTGATACATGCTACACCATAGCATAAATGAACCTTGAAGACGTGCAAAATGACACAGGCCAGTCACAAAAAGACAAATACTGACGATTCCACTGACATGAGATAACTTAGAGTTGTCGGGTTCACCGAGACAGAAAGTAGAACGGTGGTTATCAGGGTCTGGGGGAGAGGGGGTGGGGAGGTTGTGTTTAAAGGGAATGGAATTTCAGTTTGGGATGAAGATGGATGGTGGTGATGGTTACACAACAACGTAAAGGTACTGAATGCCATTGAACTGTATGCTTAAAAATGGATAAGATGCTAAATTTTATGTTATGTATCTTGCACCATAAAAAATTCTAAAAGCCATTGGTAGCTGCTTCCTATAAGGAATTTGAACAAATTCAGAGGAATATAAAGAAGAAAACGGTCACCCATGACGCACAGACAGTATTCATCCTCACTTGGTGTCCCTTTGACAATCATGAGCAAATTGCTAACCTGCTGCTTATGAAGGGCCCTGCTCTGCTATTCACTTGGTTACCAAACACTGATGGAGCCCTACTGTGTGGAGGTGGCCAAGGAGCCATGACAACTATGACATGTTCCCTGCCTGAGGCGCTCATAGCCTCCTGGAGGCCCCTATCAGTCCAGAACATGATGTACGTGTGCCCAGTGGACATGGAGAGAGGCAGAGAGGAGCCCAGCACAGCCGAGGCCGGAGAAGGCTTCCTGGGGGGATCAGGTCAGCCTTGCCAGGGGAGGGGCTGGGGACAGAGGCAATCCACAGGGCGATCTACAAAGGCACCAAAGGGAGAGATGACCCGCCCGTTTCAAGGTCAGGGGCCTGAGTCTAGACTGCAGCCAGCAACTGAGGTGAGAGCATTCAGAAGTACGTGCAGGTTGACAGGGGAGGTATTTTCCCTTTTTTGACATGTTGCTTTTGAAGTGTTCATGGACACAATGAGCAGGCAGCTGAGGCTGCTGGGGAGGCCTAGGATGGACTCAGCACACGGCAGGAGCATGAGAGTTCTGTGAGATCGTTTAGGGAGTGGGTCAGCTGTCGATAGTGTCATCATGTTCCCTCCCACCCAGCTAATGTGCTTATGGTCACTGGCCACTGTCCCTGCCCTTCCCCCTACCTGCCTGCACAGGTTCCTGGAACAGAAATGGTCCCACCTGTAGCACGTGCCTCCCTCCAAAGGGATTCTGCCATTTTAAAGTTCACCTTAATTTACAGTATTTTTCATACTGTCTGTACAACTAAGTAGGCACTGTCCCACCAAGTGCAATGGCTTATTTGAAGCGGCTTCAGGAAGTGCAATAATAGTTTCTAAGGCTTATAAGAAACCACCACCATCAACAACACCAATTTAGCAAACATCCAGGCTAATGGACAAGAGCTTGGGCATTCCCTCAGCTCCAACCACACTGGCTTTTGTTCCGTCTCTCAGGTTTGCTTTTGTTGTTTCTCTGGCTGGGAAGGGTCTTCCCTGAGATATTTCCGACACTGCTCTGTCTAGTCACCTCATTCCAGTCCAGATGTGAATATCACCTTCTCCAAGCAGCCTTCCCTGGACACCCAGGTAAACCAGCATCCCTGATCACAATACTTTATTTTCTTCAGTGTTCTTACTGGTACCCTAAGGCATGTATCATGTGTTTCTTGGGGTGTTTCTGTCTGTCTCCTCTCAAAAAGCCCGGAAGCCCCTTGAGGCTGGGGGCTTGGACATCCTTGCTTATAACTACAGCTGTGGTGTCTGCAACTGGCAGATGGAAAGCAGGCAAGGAGTATTACTGACTGACTGGGCCTGGACCTATAGGCCAAGTAGCTATTACAGCTCACACACTGTAGCTCAGATGGGCAATATCACAGGCCATGCCTCAGCTTCTCCACCTGAAAAAGAATGCCTCAAATGAGACAACTGGATGGATCCTTCCTTGGTGAAAGATGCTATGTGCATTTGTGTAACTGACTGCCATTAAATACGCCTGGTGGCAGGTCATAGCCACTGGCCACTCCTCAGTACTCTCTGATTCCCAATGTGCAAATCTAGATTTCAGGTTACCAATCTGGACAGCAACTTCCATGCTAAGTTAGGAGTATCCAGTTGTAGCTCAAGTTTCAGAACCTTAAATCGCATCTGAAATAACCACCGTAAATATTTACACTGGAGGGACTTTTAAAATAGTATCCTACTCCTGTCCCTCTGCAGTTATGAAGTCCAATTTAGTGTCTAATATCAGATGGAAACGGGTTAGAGAAAAGTGTTAAACACTGTTAAGATATTCAACTCTCTCTTTCTTCCTACTCATGAAGGCATTACATTCAAGCCACTGTAAGACATGATTTGAAAACCAACAACTTTAGGCTCTGAAATGAAAAGGGCTAAAATAACTTCAGTTGACTCTCATTTAGGTCAAAACCCGAAGGATGCTACTCCCTGCTCTCATCCCTTTACTGTCCTCTAGAACAGGGATGGCAAATACTCAGTATGCATGTTGCTACTCTCCAAACCCTTCCTCCTCTTTCCAAGGAACTCTCCCCACTGAACTTCAATTCAGCTTCAGAATCCTTCTCAACACTCCAGTGAGCCACAACCAATCTACTGAAATTGTCATGTGAGATAAAACCCACCTAACATCTGCTCTAAAATCAGTACCAAACAGTATTAACATACGAAAGGCAGGAGGAAGAAACCCCCCCGGAGACACACTCACACTACCAAAACCCAGCAACACAACATGGGGTCCCCTTAGGAGTGGGGGAGAAAAGATGGAGAGAAGATAAGACACTCAAATCTATATTATTTGAGCTTTGGAATGGATACAATGCCTATTAATAAGAGGCGACTGCCACAGCTGCTCATAACTTTGGATTTTTTCAGAAAGCTGCTTTATCCTCCCGAGAGCTACAGTCTTTGAGGGTATTCTGAAATATTTCCTGTTACGTAACTATCCCAGTGTTATCTCTAACCTTCTTGGAAACCCTTCCAGTTTGGGGTATTTATTTCAGTGTTTATGATATCTGATTCTTCCAGCACGTCAGATACTCCCTGGGAGGAAATGTCACACATATGAGGGAGCAACAAACCCATTTACCAAATCTCCCATTTGACACCATCTAACTTCTCACCCTGGAAGGGAATCTGATATCTCACTATCAATTCTGCCTCTCCACCCTGCCTTTCTTCTGCTGATTCCACAAACATATACTGAATACCTCCTGTATTTCAGAAGCTTCCATGTGTCAGGGGGACGGAGATGAGCACAATATCATCCCTGCCCTCCAAGGGCTCAGAGGAGCCAGGAAGCTGCTTCAGCACATGCCCAGGGAGCAGGGAGGTGTGCCTCCCTGAGACTTTCCTGTGTGGACCAGCAAAGCTGGGCCTAAGAGGAAGCGGGTGGCGGTGGCCTGGGCCTTGGGCAGCAGCCTCTGAGAACAGAAAAGCCCCCACAAGATAAAAACTGCAATGAACTGTAATTTCTTTTTCTGTACTCTACTTTGAGAAGAGAGGCAAATAACACAAAAGCAGCTGGTGGAAGTGATTTATTTAGATAAATGACAGCTTCAAGGGTGCGTTCTGAAGTCAGGATGAGCAACACTCAGAAAGACCTAGAATGCACGCAATTAACGTTTACTAAGTAAGCCCCAAGCAGATAAAGTGCTTGAGGCCAGATGTCTTATTTGGCTAGACAGCATGTGGCACAGCAAGGCCTATGATGGGATTAGAAGTGGTGATGGGGAAAGTGCCAGGCAGACACAGCCAGCAGAGAAGACAAGTTGCAAAATCGAGGAGACAGAAGCTGGAGGGCACCCCTGCAGTCCGGATGGCGCAGGGCCCCAGATTGCATGGGCCCCAGTGGCCCCTGAAAAGGCAGACATGAGAGAACTATACGGATGTTGCAAAAGCACTTAAAGGGTAAACTCCCAACTGTAGAGGCACTCACACTTCCAGAATACATTATAACCTAAAGGAGACCAAAGTCAAGAATTCACTCTGTCTCCCTTTCTCTGAGGATTCTGGAACTTTGAGCTCCCACTGCATTTATTAAGTGACATAGTACAATCCATGGAATATAGCAGTATGCAATAGATACAGAATGAATACAGTATGACGGACCCACTTATTCATCCCCTGGATAAAATATTTGAGGTTTATGTATCATGCGACAGGCACCATCGGGTGCTGGGGATACACTGATGTGCACATGCGGCCTCTGCCTTCAGGCATCTGAGTCTAACGGAGGGACCAGGTAGGTACACCAGCCGCCTGATGGGTAAACACAGGGTGCTGTGTGGCCCGTTGTGAGGGCGCTGTACAAAGCTGGGAGGCTCCCTGGAGAGTAGCCTCTGAGCTGACACCTACAGGCGTGCAAGGCAGCAAAGAGGACAGGAGCGTTCTAGGTAGGGTGGCAGGAATAGGACGAGCAAAGGAACGAGGGGAGAGATGAGCACGGCCCACTCAGGGACTGCACGCCGACCAGGGGACACATGGCAGAGGGGCTGGAGGTGGGGGTAGGGGCCCAAGGATGATTCTGCAGAAGCAGGTGGGGCTAGGCCTGCCCAGAATGTTCGCCGAGCCCATCAGGGAGTAGCCACCAGTGATTTAGGGCAGTGGTGTGGTAGAAGCCTGGGGCACAGAAGGTTAACTTAACAAAGGTATGAAAATGGCCGTGGTGTGGAGGGCAGGGGGTGGGATGGGAGTGACAAGATGGAGTCAGAGAGACCCACGACAGGTCAGGTAAGAGACGAAGGTGGCTTGTGCAGGGAAATGGCACTGGGCTGATTCCACAGAGGAGCAGCTGGCAGGGCCTGACGAGTGAATGGATGGGGGGACGAGAAAGAAACATCACCTCAGTTTCCTGCTTGTGGAACCAGGCGCTGAAGGGACCATCTCCTTGGAGGCAAAGCCGGGCTGCAGGTCTGGTCTTGGACACACTGATGTTTGGTGCCTCGGGACCTCTGAGTGGGGAGTGACTGGGTACCGGCTGTACCACGGCAAGCTCTGGGCTCTAGATGTGGCCACCAGGAGCAGGAGGATGGTGACTAAGGGGGACTCTCCAGGAGGCTGTGCAGAGGAGAGTCCAGGACAGAAGCTCAAGGGCCATCGACGTTTAGGAGCCGGGAACAAGGACAGGTGCCTGTCAGCGAAGCAGAACAGGAGCTGCCAAGAAGGCGGGAGGGAAAGCCAGGAGCCCAGAGGGGAGCGCTGACGGAGGGCGGGGAGCCAACGGGTCAGACGGTGCAGAGCGCCAGGGAGCACGGCCTGGCATTGTCGGGGAGCGGGGGAGACGGTGCCAGCTTTCAGTGGGTGAGGACTGGATGGGAGGTGGAGGAGGTACAATCTAGGCAGAACACATAGGGTGGCTTCTCACAGCACGATTTGCCAAGGAGTAAAATGCAAAGCCAAGGGGTCTTATCAAAGCAGATACAATTATTAAAGTGCAAACAAATGACCCCTCTCAAAACTGCCTGTTCATACACCTCTCTCCCTCTCTCCCCCATCCCCACCCCACCCTTCCCAAATGATGCAGTCACAGAACACAGTTTTTCTGTCAGAGCACAATCACCACTTGCAGGATTTGCAGGAAAATTAAAGGTTACAAAAGTTGTAGGCAACGCCTGGGGTAGTTTCGTCTCATGATGTCGTCCTTCCACGGCCTCCTCTGCAAGAAAAGGGGACAAGCATGTGAAGACCCTCAAACTGAGGAGCCCACAGCAAGCCCTGGAGCCTCCAGCGCCGCTGGCGACGCAAGCTCTTGCCCAGTGTACCAGCCCACACTCTCTCTACCGTCGCACAAGTGAGGGGGTGTCCACGCGCGCCGTTAGAAGAGGGGCTCAGCCCACAAACCTGGAGGTGGGGGCTGTCTCCAGGCAGCCTCCCAGTAAGGGAGAGGAGGCCCAAACAGAGAAGATGGATTCAAGTTGTAATCACAGTGGGGCTGTGGCCACGGGAAACAGCCACTCTCTTCACACGTCCCCATGCAGGACATGGGGGTCACTTAAGAAGTGTCATGAAAGTCAACTGCAGAAACAGTGTCAATCCAGCTGTCTGAACACTCCTCCCTTCTCCCTTCCCTTTCAAGGAAGGCTTCACATGAACTCCCTCCGAGCAAATCAAGGGAGGGTTCTCTTTTAGGAGACGTCACGGGTGCCAGATGCAGGCCTGTCTTCCCCAGTGCCCGCTTCCTTCCTCCAGTGGCTCAGGACTGGTGAGAACACTGGGACATCGGCTTCCGCATGCCAGTGGGCAGCCCCGGGAGGAGGGGACAGGTGCAGAGCAGGTGCTCCCTTTCTCAGACACATCCTTGACAGGCTCACGTCCTGTCACTGCCAAGACACACACTCGTACTTCATCCCTCCTCCCGACACCACATGCCTGGTTAGCATGTTAGCGCCAGAACAACCTACAGGGAACTCGGCTTGGGCAGTGACTGTTCTTGGCAGATTTTAAGAACTAGTCCACAAAACAGTCTGGGCAGGAGCCTTCTTTGATGACAGCACCTGTGCGTTTCATTCCATTTGTGTTTTCAACTGCTTGAATCAATTACAATATATTCTATTTTCTTAGAAAACTGTCCAATCCATTCAGATTTGTACTAGTAATCACTTTAAACTTAAAAACCACCTCTAAATCTGGTCTTATGACCCCATCTTCAATGTAAAGATTTTTTCTCATTTAAAAAATTAGATCTGTGAGAAATCAGTCTACTTTGTTAGTCTTCCGTGAAATTAGCACCCTAAATTGATCAATTCTACCATTCTTATTTCTAGTTAATTAAGGTCGACATTTAATTCTTTCTTCCGCCTTTCCTTAGTTTTCTTCGGTTTTTCTGTCACCTTGACAGAGTTGAGCTGGCTATGTATTTATTTAAGTACCTTCTTATATACAAAGCCATACATTTTTCTCTAAATACATATTTGTCCTTGTTTCGAATTTCATTATGTAGCCTTCTTATTATTTTCCACCTACTCTGCAGTTGCAGTTTTGGCCTCTTACTGGATTCAATGTTATTTGGATGCTGTTTATATCTCTAAAGTAGTTGGGTTTTAGATTTAATGATTTTGTATTTTCTATGATTCTCGTGCACTATGGTTAAGGGAAGTACCCTGTATATTTCATGCTTTTTAAATGTACTGATACTTTTTTGGGTCTACTTTATAATGAATTTTGCTTTTCTATTTCCCAGCTGTTTGAGTAGTTCCAAGACTTATTTTTGGATCTACCTGTGTTCATCTTTAAGTTTTTCACATTCGTGTAGGGAACAAGAGAAGGGCTCTGGAGTCGGTGCAAGCTGCATTACCTCCTGGTTGTAAGGTCTTAAGGACCCTTAAGAACTCAGCAGCAGGTGGAAGAGAGAGAGGCCGGCACCACCTCTGTGGCCATGAGCAGAGATGAGGAATGTACAGTACTTTGCACAGAGCTTAGCTCATAGTTAGCCTCCATAAAAGGTGGATATTAGTACGCATTATTCAGAGCCTTTCTTTAGCCATTAACACTTCTCTAGGATTAGAATAAAGAACGAAACAACCCTTGTTGGCACTAACCCATTTCAGACAAACAGCGAACCAACGCTGTATTTCTCCTTCCCTTTTTGATTTCCATTAACAATACTCTAGGGTTAAGAACCAGAGTGCAGTTGTCATTTGACTGTCTTTCCATTACACAGCTTATCGTAAGAACACTTTCCGACATTTGTATTTGCTTGATAATCAGACTTACGACAGTCCTTTAAACTGCTCTCTAGTTTTACGGAGCCCAGTGCTTATGTTCCCGATTCTGGAACTCTACTTTAACTCTTGAGTGTCTACAACATATCTTTAAAGTGAATTTTAAAGAAAGGAACATGTTTGTGCAATTTCCTAAGCCCTTGCATGTCTGAGAATGTCTTTCTGGTCAGCTTCATACACAAAAGGCACCTCAGCTGACTGTAAAATTGTTGCATTGCAACACAACCTCCAAAACTTTGCAGGCAGTTCACAAACTTACTTGATAATCAAAAGAACTTTTCATGTTTCAGATTTTCAGGCCCCCACATACAGGTAGGAGTGATGTGTGTTCCAGGAATATATCTGAATTATTTTAAAAATCCCAGATGTTTAGGCCAGGCGCGGTGGCTCACGCCTGTAATCCTAGCACTCTGGGAGGCTGAGGCGGGTGGATTGCTCAAGGTCAGGAGTTTGAGACCAGCCTGAGCAAGAGCGAGACCCCGTCTCTACTAAAAATAGAAAGAAATCATCTGGACAACTAAAAATACATATATATAGAAAAAATTAGCCGGGCATGGTGGCGCATGCCTGTAGTCCCAGCTACTTGGGAGGCTGAGGCATAAGGATCACTTGAGCCCAGGACTCTGAGGTTGCTGTGAGCTAGGCTGATGCCACGGCACTCTAGCCAGGGCAACAGAGTGAGACTCTGTCTCAAAAAAAA
>RJWJ010002957.1:0-92566 GCA_004363605.1 Indri indri
CGAGGTCGAGGGTCTGGACTCTGGAGCCAGGACTGCCTGGGTTTGAGTCCTGCTGCTTATGAGCTGTGTGACCTTGGGAAAATGACCTAATCTCTCTGTTCTCAGGTGTCCTCGGTAAAATAAGGATAACAACATGACTTATCTTGTAGAGTTGCTGTGAAAATTACAAATAAGATTTGTCACTAAGAATACTGTCCTGGTACACCGTAAGCATAATAACAATTTGGAGCATGTTAGTTTTTTCTGGGAAATATTAATAGCATAGTTAGTGGAAGGGTCTAACTGTCGTTTGTAAAAATTTTGATTACTGAAGGCATGTAGGAGAGCAGCTAGCTTGCTCAATAGCTTCATGCTCTTTGATGATAATTAACTTAACTGCCATGCACTGAGAGTTTCTGTGTGCAGGGACTTCACTGAATACCTCCCCTGTGCCAATCCCCTGGTCCCTGCACCAGCCAGTGAGGCAGGTCCTGCTGTTATTCATGCTCTGTAGATGAGGGAACTGAGACTTAAGAGGCTTAAGTGACTCTCCCAAGGTTGCAAACATAATGAATGGCTGAGCTGGGATCAAACCTAGATTTCAATGACATCAGAATACTTGCAGTTAACAATAATCCCCACTGACTCTTGTACAGTCAACAACAAATGATCTGTTCTGGAATTTAGAAATAAAACTAAACAATCATTGCCAAACCCATACTCTAACCTGACTTGCTCTCCAAGTGATGCCCTGTTTTCAGTGTAGTTAGGTTTTATTAAGAGAATTACACAAACGGGGACCAAATTGTTTCTGTTGAAATAATGGTTTAATCTGTGAGAAGATGGTGGCATGCATGCAGTATTTATGTAGCATTTGTTTATTCATTTATTCAATAAACACTCAACCCTGCTGAGGGCAAGCTCTGGCCTAGGGTCTGGGGCAGTAGGCAGAGAGGGATGATAAGTGTCGTCTGCTCTGTGGTACCTTCCCGTTAGTAGGACCTGCAAAAATGCAAAAATGTCTGCAACAGAGGTCAGATTCTAATACACTGGAGAAATCAGCATTTGGTTATTTCTTTCTGAAGTACCGCAACCTAAGCCAAGTTTTCCCAAAACTGTACTTAACATAGCTAGCAAACCTATTTCCCAAGGGGCCACTAAGTACAGCATTTTCTGTCCTCTCAATTTTTAGATCTGGGACTGGGCAGCATTTCCTGATGGTTGGCGTGTTCCCTGAAGCAGAGCCATTGAAAGCTGCCCAAAGTCGCTCATGCTTACATATTCCACTTTCCCTCTAAGAGAAGGTTTCCCTCTAGACCCTGAGTCCTTAAGCTAAGACAGAAGAGAAAGATTTAATTGCGGGGTTTAAAACAGATATTCAGCTTCCAGAACGCTGGTGCTCTGGTCAGCTACCACCTCAGGGCGGGCCAAGGACGCTCCCAGGAGTGACTGCCTGCACCACCAGTTTGTCTGAAGGCCTGGAGAAATGCTACCTGCTTTGTTCTTGAGTAAGAGCTGCCACAATGTGGCACATTTCACACTAAACTAGGTCTAATGCCCTTCAGTCTATAGCCTTCATTTAAGATATTCTATTTAGAGCTTTCTTACCAAGGCTAATCATTTCACAAAGTGTTAGGAAATATCTTGGACCATTGATTTGTGAAAGTGTGTGAGGCTGAGTTCCTAGAGGAAATTTGTCTCTTAAAAATTCATGCAGGAAATGGGGAGATGTTGGTATACAGGTTCTGCTATATAATGAACAAGTTCTGGGGATCTGATGTCCAGCATGGTGACTATAGTTAATACTACTGTATTGTATACTTGAAATTTGCAAAGAAGATAGATCTTGGCTGTTCTCATCACACACACAAAAAAGTAACTCTGTGAAGTGATGGATATGCTAATTAGCTTGATCATGTTAATCATGACACAATGTATACATATATCAAAACATCATGCTGTACCCTGTAAATATTACACAATTTTTATTCATCGATCACACCTCAACAAATCTGGAAAAAAATAAAAATGTTCCTATAAATTCAATGAACACAGGAGATGACTCAGGAGTTCTCAGGTAGGAAGCAGACCTTTTGATTCGACAGCGAGTGTAGAGGTGACCCGAATTCATGAGTTTGCTAAGAGTTGCTCCTGTATCTGGGAACTCTGTGGTCCTGCAGAGCCAAACAGTGGTACCTAAATTTGTCTAAATGTGAGTTTGTGCTAATGTTAGCCTGAATGATGTCCTAAATTGATAGTATTTAACTTTAAAACTTTTATAACATACATACAGCAAAGGGCACAGATCTTAAATGGGAAAGTGGATGAATTTCTATGTATGTATACATCTGTGTGGCCACCACGCTGACAGCCAGAGACGCTTACATGTGCCCACAGGCTCCTGTGTGCTCCTTCCCTAGGTTGGCACATCTCTTCCTGCACGGTACCCACCCGTGCTAAAGTCCACCACCATTGGTTAGTTTTACCTGTTATTGAAGTTCCTAAAAATCGTGCCATTATAGATACAACATTTTGTGTTGCCATCTTTTTATCATCACTATGTCTATGAGATTCAACCGTGTTGTGCATGGAGGATAGTCCATATTTTTCATTGCTACATACTGTTTCAGTGTATAATTATGCCTCTATAATTTTAATCCGTTCTACTCTTTTTTTTTTTTTTTTTTGAGACAGGGTCTCCCTCTGTCACCCGTGCTGGAGTGCAGTGGTGTCATCATAGCTCACTGCAGCCTTGAACTCCTGGGCTCAAGTGATCCTCCTGCCTCAGCCTCCTGAGTAGCTGGGACTACAGGCACGGGCCACCACACCCAGCTAATTTTTGTATTTTTTGTAGAGATGGGATCTCAATATGTTTCTCAGGCTGGTCTCAAATGCTCCCACCTTGGCCTCCCAAAGTGCTGGGATTACAGGCATGAGCCACAATGCCCTGCCCATTCTACTCTTAATGGGCAGTTGTATCGTTCTCAGTTTTTGAACATTACAAATAAAGCTGTAATACATTCTTGAATCTATCTTTTGGTAGGTGTATGTACTCATTTCTGTTGGGTATATACCTAAGAGTAGATTTGATGGGTTGTAGGGTAATTGCATGTTCAGTGTCAGTAGCTACTGCAGTTGCTCCAAATCCTCATTGACACTTGGTACTATCAGTCTTTAATTTTAGCCATTCTGGTGGTGTGTATGACATCTCAATGTGGCTTTAATTTGCATTACTCTGGTGAGTAGTGACGTTAATAACTTCATATGCTTTTGGCCATTTGAATATCCTCTTTGGTGAATTGTCTGCTTAAGTCTATTGCCCACTTTAAAAAAATAAGTTGTTTGTTTTTTTCTAAATAATTTGTGGGAGTTTCACAAATTCTGCACACAAGTCCTTTGTCATATATATGCGTCTCCTAGTCTGTGGCTTACCTTTGCAATCTTTAATGAGATTTAGTGAATAAATGTTTTTAATTACTATGCAGTCCAATTTATCAGTATTTTCTTTTATGTGTAGAGGCATTTGTGCTCTATGTAAGTAATTTTCCTACCCTCATGGGGATATTCTGCTGTGTTTTCTCCTGGAAGCATTAATGTTTTGCTGCTCACAGTTAGGTCTATGGTCCATTTTGAAGTAAGTTTTATATACAGGACAAATTAGAAGATGAGGTTTATTGTCTTCCCCACAGATGTCCAGTTGCCTGAGCTGGTCTTCCAGGGGCACCTTCACTGTAAATTAGCTTGTTGTAAATTAGTGTATAAGGGGGTCTTTTTCTAGACTCTCTATTCTGTTCCACTGGCCTATTTATCTGTTCTTTTGCCAGCAAATGTTTATCCTTCAATGCAGAGTCATTATACCTGTTCTCCGGGCTGCAGGTGATCCAGTTGAGAAACATGCTGTTTGCTGGTCTGAGCGTCTCAGAGCTGGCGAGTCGCAGGACCAGCCATGGAGCTTTTCCAAACACACACGTGCCATCTCCAGAGGTCCCGATTCAGTGGATCTGTGGAGGGTGGAGGAGTCTCAGGTGTTCAAAAGCCCCTCCAGGTGATTCTGCTGCTTGGCCAAGTTTGGGAGCCGCTCGGGGGCCACACTCCCTGGCCCCGCTGAGGCTTCTCGCCAGCCCCCAGGAACTGAGAATGGGAGAGGAACTTACAGACACTGTACCTGTTTCTCACTGTAAGATGAAGGACTTGAGGCTTAGAGAAAGGAAACAAATTGTCCAAATTGTAAAGCGACTCAATGGCAGATCCAGTGGTTTTTTTTTTTTTTTTAAACTCTGAACTTCAAAAAAAATTTTTTTTGTTTTTCTTTTTTTATAATTTTGCTCTTTTTTTATTTTCAGAGTATTATGGGGGTACAAACGCTTTGGTTACATACATTGCCTTTGCACCGCCGATGAGCATGCCCATCCCCCACACAGTGCACACCACATCCCTTAGGTGTGAATTTGCTCATCCCCTCCTCAGCCCTCCCACCTGCCTGACACCCTATGAAGATTACTTCCCATATGTGCACATTAGTGTTGATCAATTAGTACGAGTTTAATGGTGAATACATGTGGTGCTTGTTTTTCCATTCTTGGGATACTTCACTTAGAAAAATGGGCTCCAGCTCCATCCAGGACAGTATAATAGGTAGTTCATCATTACTTTTTTTATGGCTGAGTAGAACTCCATGGTATACATATACCACATTTTATTAATCTACTCGTGTACTGATGGGCATTTGGGTTGTTTCCACATCTTTGCAATTGTGAATTGTGCTGCTATAAACATTCGAGTGCAAATGTCTTTTTTATAGAATGTCTTTTTTCCTTTGATATCCAGTAGTGGGTTTGCTGGATCAAATGGTAGTTCTACTTTTAGTTCTTTGAGGTATCTCCATATTCCTTTCCATAAAGGTTGTACTAGTTTGCAGTCCCACCAGCAGTGTATGAGTGTTCCTAGCTCTCTGCATCCACACCAGCATTTGTTGTTTTGGGATTTTTTGATAAAAGCCATTCTCACTGGAATTAAGTGATACTGCATTTCCCTGATGATTAGAAATGTTGAGCATTTTTTCATATGTTTCTTGGCCCTTAGTCTATCTTCTTTTGAAAAGTTTTATGTCCTTTGCCCACTTTTTAATGAGGTTGTTTGATTTTTTCTTGCTGATTTTCCTGAGTTCTATGTAGATTCTAGTTATCAGCCCTTTATCGGATGTGTAGTGTGCAAATATTTTCTCCCATTCTGTAGGTTGTCTGTTTGCTCTCGTGATAGTTTCCTTGGCTGTGCAGAAGCTTTTTAATTTGATCAGGTCCCATTTTTTCATTTTTGTTGATGCTGTAATTGCTTTTGGGGTCTTCTCCATAAATTCTTTCTCTAGGCTGATGTCTATAAGAGTTTTTCCAACATTTTCTTCTGGAATTCTTATGGTTTCATGCCTTAGGTTTAAGTTTGTTATCCACCGTGAGTTGATTTTTGTGAGAGGTGAGAGGTGTGGATCCTGTTTCAGTCTTCTGCATGTGGCTATCCAGTTTTCCCAGCACCATTGAAAAGGGATTGAAAAGGGATTCTTTTCCCCAGTGTATGTCTTTGTCTGCTTTGTCACAGATCAGATGTGATGAGATGGTTTTATATCTGCATTCTCAGTCCTGTTCCATTGGTCTGTGTCTCTGTTCTTGTGCCAATACCATGCTGTTTTGTTACCATAGCCTTGTAGTGTAGCTTGAAGTCTGGTAAATTGATGCCTCCCAATTTTTTCTTTTTGCTTAAGATTGCTTTGGCTATACGGGGTCTTCTCTGGTTCCGTACGAAGTGTAGAATTATTTTTTCTAGATCTGCAAAAAATGATTTTAGTATTTTAATAGGAATTGCATTGAATCTGTAGATCATTTTGGGTAGTATAGACATTATAACAATATTGATTCTGCTGACCCATGAGCATGATACGGTTTTCCACCTGTTTATATCCTCTGCTATTTCCTTCCTCAGTGTTTCATAGTTCTCTGTGTAGAGGTCGTTCACCTCCTTAGTTACATATTTTCCTAGGTTTTTTATTTTCTTTGTTGCTATTGTGAAAGGCACTGAGTCTTTGATTTGGTTCTCAGTTTGACTGTTCTTGGTGTATATGAATACTACTGATTTGTGTACATTGATTTTATAACCTGAGACTTTGCTGAATTTATCAATTCCAGTAGTCTCTTGGCAGAATCTTTGGGGTTTTCTAGATATAAGCAGATCCAGTGTTTGGATCAGTTTCTTGAGCATCATTCATTCATTTGTTCATTCATTTGTTCACTCAGTCTTTCCATCAATCATTTTTTTTCTTTTTATTTTATTTAAGCATCAAGTATTTTTAACGGCCTATAATGTGTGCAGTGCTGGGCTAAGTACTGGAGATAAAAATACATGATCCCTGAACTCACGAAGCTCACAGTTTTGCTGGTGGACATTGGAAATATGACTGTATACGTGCTATCACAAATGGGTGTTCAGATTATAATGGAATCATTGAAAGGAAAACTCACTCAAGCCCAGCTAAGGGAGTCAGGGTGAGCTGGAGAAGGGCGAGTGTTTGGGATGGGACTCTGCTTGAGGCTGAGTTTGCCTGGAGGACACTTGTAGGGAAGGCACTTCAGGAAGAGTCACAGCCTGAACACAGAGGCGGGCAAGGACAGAGTTGGAGAAAGGCACATAGTCCTGTCCTGGAGGGCGCAGCCTGAGCTGGGAGAAGCAGGAGGGGGATCCACCTTGTTAAGGCCATGCATGCCATCCTCTGTCTTATGCTGGTGCTGATGGGGCATCAGCAAAGAGTTTTGGCAAGAAGATGACAGATGTAATTCATGTGGAGAGAGGTCATTCCTATGTGAAAGATGGGTTGAAAAGGGGAAAGAGTAGAGGCAGGAAAACCAGGGGGGATGAGAGAATTCAGGTGGAAGGGAATGCCTGAACCCCATCCCAGCATCGTGGGTGGGGAGGAGAGGCAGACCAAGGAGATGTGGGGGGACTTAATGATTGGTTACATTTGAGATAAATGCGAGCAAGGAAATTATTAGAATGCTGCTTAGTTTTATGGCCTAAGATGTTAAAGTATGTGGTGGTGCCATTCACTGAGGGCATTCAGACGGAGGAGTGTGTGCGGGTGAGGTAAGAATATGGGCTCATCCTTACGTGCAAAATTCGAGCTACCTGTGGGTCAGGTAGATGCAGGTGTCATCTGGGGCTTAGAAGAGAGCCCTGGGATACAACAATGGACTAATAACATAATCCTGGCCTTTGCAACAACTTGGCTATCTGATCATTTAAAATAAGAACTTAACTTTGGAGACTTACAATATTCTTAACCCAAAGCATAGGCAGTCGTTGATTATGAAAACAGGTTTCAGCATGAAAATGATTTTTCTTAAAGTTGGAGGAATAGAAGAGGATCCTTTACTTCATGATCTTTCAAGGTCCCACGATCTGTCAAAATTGCCATGGCTTCCTGCTCTGCTCCTACTGGCTTCACTTGCCTGTGTGCTTGGCGTGGTCCCGGGCTTCCACCCACCGCCTTCCTTTGAGCTGCCTTGGTCTTCTGCCTCCGTATTGTCCTATTTACTATGGCCATGTGCCAAGTCATCCCAAAACTTAGTGGCTTAAAAAATGATCTTTTTTTTTTATTACTTCAATGGATGCAAAAAAAAACCCCCCGACCATTTACTATTGCTGATGAATCTACAATTTGTGCAGGACTCGGTGGGGATAGCTTGTGTTAACTACATTCAGCATCAGCTCGGGCGCCTTGGAGTGGAGGGGCTGGAATCTTCCAAGGTCTTGCTCCCCAGCTCTGTCACTCCCTCCTCTCTCACTCACTTGCCAGCTCCGTCTGGTAGTTGGTGCAGGATGCTGGCTGAAACCTTGGCTGGGACTACTGGATGGAACACACTCCAAGTAGCCTATCTATGTGTCTGGGGTTTAAATAATATGGTGATTGGGGTCTGAGGGCACATAGAATTTGTGCTTGGAAAGGGAGAGAACATTGCCTTTTATGACCCAGCTCTGGAACTCACACAGCATTCCCTCTCCTGGATTCTACTCATGCAGTCAGGCAAAGTCCCTCATAGGTTCAAGGTAAATAGACTTCCCCTCTTGACGGGGAAGATTCTAGAAGAGCATGTGGGACATTTTTACTGAGTGGACAATTTTGGAAAATGCGTTCTGCCCCACATGTATTTATGGTCCAGGTAATTCCCTGAACATGCGCCGGCCCATCGCCTCGCGTCTCCTGGCGCGGGCTGCGCTTGTTCCCTTGAGCAGATGGGGCTCAGCCTCACGAGGTGGATGGGGCACAGGTTGTCCTTTTTTACATTCTCATGTCCAAACAAACAAAGTGATCAAAGGTGACAACGTCAACTTGACAGCCACTGGAGGGGAAGCCAAAGCCAAGAAAAATGCCTATGAAGGCTGTGCCTTCCAGATTTTCCTCTCTTGTCAGCAAAAACAGTTAGATTTAGGGACTTGTAGTTAGCAGTGAGATTTAAGATGTTTGATCACACAAATCATAAAGCACAGGTCTTCTTGGGTTAACCAGGACAAATTTATGATGGAGAAATTATGTTTTTTTTTTTTTTTTAAAAGACTGTGAGATGAGCTAAGATTCCTCTGCCTGTAGGGCAATTTTTCCTTTTGAAATTTTGAATTTCTTATCAAGGTGAAAGGTACTGTTGGTGACCTTGTTTATGACCAAGAAAGCAATATATTCGCAAAGCAAAGCTCTTCCCAGGACGTTAGTCTGTCCCTGACTTTGGCTGCAAAGCTGCTTTGATTTATCCCTAAGCCAAACTTCCCCGCCAGAAGGGATGATTAAACTGGCTGACAACTGAAATATACAGGGTTGTCCTGATTGGGTGAAGCCACATGGGATGAAGATTCTCCACCAGGGCCTGTTGACCCTGGGCCAGATGTTTTGAGAAAATTTATAGATGAATGGAAAAACACAGAAGATTGATAGAAATGGAAAGAAATAAATCCCCATTCGGAAATCATCGAAAACCAGAGAGTTTGAAGGAAACTCTGAGATAAAAGTAAATGCCTCACCAATGTTTTTAAAGTGCTTATGCAAAACATGGTGTAAAACTAGTACTATCTTTGTATAAAACGTGGTGAAGCACCAGCCATGGACACTCAAAGGAAGGGATTGCAGCAGTATGGACAGGTAAGTAGATGCATCCATCCAACAACCTTTGTTGAGCACTATAAACATTACTGGGCACTGTACAGGCTCTGCAAATAGAGTTTGAAAGGCAGTTCTTGCCTTGTGAGTTCATAAACTTGCGGGGGGGGGGTGGGTCCTAATTCCTAGACCTGTGAATTTTACCTTATATTGCAAAAGAGCCTTTGCAGATATGATTAAGTTATGGGTCTTGAGTTGGAAAGTTCAGCTTGTGTTATCTGGGTGGGCCCTAGCTCTAATCACAAGTGTCCTTACCAGGAGGAGGCAGAGAGAGACTTGGCTACGTAAGAGGAAGGCCACATGATGATCGATGCAAGGTGCTACGCGGTTGGCTTTGAAGATGAAGGAACAGGCCGTGTGTCAAAGAGCACAAGAAATGCAGTTCTAGAAGTTGGAAGACAGAGTGTGGCTCTGCTGAAACCCTGGCTTAGACTTCTGAACTCTAGAACCGTAAGAGAACTAATTGTGTTGTTTGAAGTTGCCAAGTTTGTGATTTGTTACAGCAGCCACAGGAAACTCTTACAGGGCTTTAGACTTAGTAGATATCTATATTATATAACTTTAGGGAATGTCCAACTGCCTTTCAAAAAATTTTTATCACCTAAGTCATGATAAATAAAAAATTTCCATTGTTTATTTCTTTGGCTTTAGGATTTGTTCAGTAGTCAACAAATACTCAAGGGTTGTGGCAATTTTGGCCTCTTTGTCACTGCTGTTGCTAGAAGATTTTAATAACAGTATGCGAGAAGGAGAGGGACATTTGAGGAGACCCATTTAAGACAGTTCTCCATTTGGGGATATGTATGAGATCATGAGGTTGTTTTTTAAAAATAGATAGATTGAAACTGACAAATCCAAACAAATTTTATCCCTGTCAAATGTCCATTTGGGATATCGTATAATAACTCTAATGGTGTTGCCATTGCTTAGAATAAGTTAGATTTCTTTTTTCCCTTAAAGCCTTTGGACCTTCTCAAGGGTGACAACTGAATCATTTAATGGAGAATCCGATTTCTTTTACAACCCCAAATATTGTCCAAAATCCAGCGATTGGGTGGGTTATGCGGCTGTCTACTGCTGTTTTGGGTAAAGACAAACTACTTCACTTATACAGAGAGATCCTCACCCCGAAAGTGTGACTCAAATGAAGACTGAATTTTATTTCCTAGTGTGTGTGTCTGTGTTTGAACATGTGATATTTCCCTGAATCCAAGTCACCTTACGCTGTAAGACGCCTGTTATTTTTTGTGTCACTAAGAAAGTAATCTGCCAATTAAACAATGCATAATTCTTTACTAGAATTTTATTTTGTATTTATTGAAAGACATATTTTAGCTTTATTCGGACAGATTTAAAAAAAAATGTATCACTCTGTGCATGTCTGAAAAAGAAAATCTAAGTAAAATTGGGTGGGATTGTCCTGAAATGTCTTCTCATGCAGAGTCTCACTCTTCTGAACCATGTTTTGACTCGACTTCACTAATATCTGTCAACGGAATAAGGTCCTATGTTTCAGGAAGATGCGTTCTCAGAGTGCCCCGCCGTACGCTCTCGCTCGTCTCCAAGTCCCTCGAGTGCTGCGTGCTTCGAGGTTGGTCGTCCACCCTTCGACGATGAATATTTGCTTTGCTAGTTCACCTTTGTTTCTGGCGGTTCTGTTTCCATGTCTTTCTGTGAACCCAGTAACATTCCATTTAATGCTAAGTCACGTCATCTTTTTTTAATGTAGTAATTTTCTAGTTAAAACATTTTACTGAAACACTTTACTAGGAGTTTTAGGTTTACAGAAAAACGGGGAGCACAGAGAGTTCCCCTATCCCCCTCTCCTCCCACAGGCATCTCTGGAAGACATTTGAGAGAGCACAGCGCACACTCTCAGTGGAAGTGAACACGGGGTGAGCAGTTAAGACAGGGTTTACACACACACAAAACCCCAACGGTAACCAGGTTGTGACCATCTGTCTTACCTTAGACTGGATGATTTATTAATAATACAAATTTATATCTCACAGTTCCGGAGCCTGGGAGGCCCCAGACCAAGGCACCAGCAGCTCAGCGCCTGGGGAAGCTTGCTCTCCGCTTCACAGATGCTACGTCTTGCTGAGTGCTCACCTGGAGACACGGCAGAAAAGGGGCAGATGCGTGTGCTCCCGGGCCAGAGGAGCCGGGAGGGCTGGCAGCTCTCTGAGGCCTCATTTATAAGGGTATTAATCCCATCCATGGGGGTGGAGCTTCACGGCCTAGTCACCTTTCAAAGGCCTCGCCTCTTAATGCCATCACCTCGGGGTTCAAGTTCCAACATATGCGCTTTGGAGGCACACATGCACTCAAACCATAGCACCATCCCTCGAGAGGGACTAGAAGAAACCCTGATTTCAGAGATGTTAAGATGTGACAAAAATGTGACTTTTAGAATTCCTGGAATTTACTCTTTGTTTAAGATTGTACATTTTAAAATCCATGTATGATATCTCGGTGAGCTGCTGATTGCAGCCATTGTCATTTCCTGTATTCTGAATAAATAACAGCTTAGAAAGGGTAAGGGACTTGCTCAAGGTCAGACACATTCAAGGACACTGACCTTAGGCCCAGAGTCAGCAGGACGATCACGCTGATGTTTTTCTCTTTGTGGCAATGGTGGGCATTACAGCACACTGTTCCTAACAGTCTTTGAGAAACAAAACCTGTGCATTCATATTTAATGTGGGAAGACAAATATTCTTGTTGGCTCTCAGTGTTGATTCCTGCATGGTTGATGATAACTATCAAAAAAGCATTTGTGCATGTTCAGTGGGACAGAAGAGAGTCTTTGCATATTCGCTTTAGCATTTTCAGATGGTAATTGACTTTTTGGATGAATGAAGACAATTCTGTTTCCTTCCTTTCCTCTCTCCCACTTGCTCATTTATCCTCAAATGTTATCCCCAATAGGAATGAATCCCAGTTTTTTAAAAGGTCTTTAAAACACTTTCATTTAAAAACCTCATTTGCAGGGACTATTAATTTAATTAGCCTGAGGTCATTTGTTGGATTGCTAGTGTCTCCATGTACTTCTGGAAGTGGCGAAGTGGGAATTATGGTGGAAGGAGCGTTCATTAGCTTAGCTCACGAACAGTTCAGTTAAGGTCTCCTGGCGACGTCTGCTCTGTTTTTCTGTCTGTGTTCAACTACAGTGGTCCACAGTTTGCCTGACTCCTACAGAAGCCACATAAATTATTGGTAAACACTGAAATACATGATGTTTAGAAGAGACGGCATCATAGGCTAGGACACTGTTCGCCAGTGAGTTGATCGTTATGGCTTCTGTAGCCAGATGGAGAAGTCACGGGGCAGGGAAGCTGCTGGTATTTGTTCTCTTATGTCTACTCAGGCATTTATAGAGCACGTGTCTAACGTGACGGTGAGGACTGGGGAGTCCAGGGTGGAAAACTTGGGGTTCCCACACTGTGAGTGCTGGAAGGGGAACTGTAGCTATATAAGGTGCTTTCCTGAGGACAGATGCGTTCTGGAAGTCAACACTGAAGTCATTTTTTATTACCATCCCATCCCTGGGCTCTCCCTTTTTTTTCTTTTTTCTTTTATTTCAAAATACTAAGGGGGTACAAATGTTTTTGGTTACATGGGTCGCTTTTGTAATGCTTGAGTCATGGCTGTAAGTGTGCCCATCACCCAGATAGTGTTCATTGTACCCATTAGGTAGGTTTTTGCCCCTTCCCTTCTCTCCCCTCCTCCTGGTTGATTTCCACTGAGTTTTACTTCCCTCTGTCCACAAGTGTGCTCCTTGGTTAGTTCCAATTTAATAGCAAGTACCTGTGGTATTTGCTGTTCCATTCTTTAGATACTTCACTTAGGATAATGGTCTCCAGTTCCATCTAAATTGTTGCAAAAGGCATTCATTCATCCTTTTTTATGGCTGAGCAGTACTCCAAGGTATACATGTACCACATTTTGTTAATCCACTCATGAACCGATGGACACTTGGGTTGATTCCACATCTTTGCAATTGTGAATTGTGCTGCACTAAACATTCAAGTGCAGGTGTCTTTTTGATAAAATGACTTCTTTTCCTTTGAGTAGATACCCAATGGTGGGATTCCTGGATTGAATGGTAGGTCTACTTTTAGTTCTTTGAGGAATCACTATACTGTTTTCCATAGAGGTTGTACTAATTTGTAGTCCCACCAACAGTGTATAAGCGTTCCTTTCTCTCTGCATCCATGACAGCATCTATTGTTTTTGGACTTTTTAATGAAAGCCATTCTAACAGGGGTCAGGTGATATCTCATTGTGGTTTTAATTTGCATTTGTCTGATGATTAGTGATATTGAGAATTTTTTCATATGTTTATTGGCCATTAGTCTGTCTTCTTTTGAAAAGCTTCTGTTCATGTCTTTTGCCCACTTGTTAATGGGGTTGTTTGATTATTTTTATTTACCACTTCCATCTGCCCCTCTTTCCCACACTGCTCACTTGTCTCATCACAGTTTTGGTAAGCCCACAGGTAACCCTAGCAAAAATGAGTGTGGTCAAATGATTGACCATTTGTCTATCTTCTTTTAGAAAGCTTCTATTCATGTCTTTTACCCACTTTTTCATGGGGTTGTTTTTTTTCTTGCTGATTTGTTTAAGTTCTTTGTAGATTCTGGATATTAGCCCTTTGTTGGATGTATAGTTTGCAAATATTTTCTCCCATTCTGTAGGTTGTCTATTTGCTCTGTTGATTATTTCCGTAGCTGTGCAGGTTTTGATTTAATCAAACCCCATTTATTTATTTTTGTTGTTGCTGTGATTGCCTTTGGGGTCTTAGTCACAAATTCTTTGCCTAGGCTGATATCTAGAAGAGTTTTTTTCTACATTTTCTTCTAGAATTCTTATGGTTTCATGCCTTACCTTTAAGTCTTTTATCCATCTTGAATTAATTTTTGTGAGTGGTGAGAGATATGGATCCTGTTTCATTCCTCTAAATGTGGCTATCCAATTTTCCCAGCACTATTTATTTAATAGAGCTTCTTTTCACCAGTGCGCATTGTTGTTTGCTTTGTCAAAGATCAGCTGGCTGTATGTGGAGGTTTCATATCTGGACTCTCTGTTCTGTTCCATTGGTCTATGTCTATTTTTGTGCCAACACCATGCCATTTTAGTTACTGTAGCCTTGTAGTATAGTTTGAAGTCTTGTAATGTGATGCCTCCAAATTTGTTCTTTTTGCTTAAGATCGCTTTGGCTATTTAGGCTCTTTTGTGGTTCCATATGAAACATAGAATAACTTTTTCTAGCTCTGTGAAATATGACATTGGTATGTTGATGGGTACTGCATTGAATCCATAAATCACTTTTGATAGTATGGACATTTTTTTTTTTCGAGACAGGGTCTCATCCTGTCACCCAGGCTGGAGTGCAATGGCATCATCATAGGTTACTGCAACCGCAAACACCTGGGCTCAAGCAACTCTCCTGCCTCAGCTTCCTGAGTAGCTGGGACTACAGGCATGCATCACCATGCTGGCTAATTTTTCTATTTTTCATAGAGACAGGGTCTCTCTCTTGCTCAGGCTGATTTTGAACTCCTGAGCTCAAGTCATCCTTCTGCCTTAGCCTCCCAGAGTGCTAGGATTACAGGTGTGAACCACTGTGCCTGGCTGGTAGTATGGACATTTTAGCAATGTTGATTCTACCAATCCGTGAGCATAGTATGTTTTTGCATTTGTTTGTGTCATCTCTGATTTCTTTTCTCAGTGTTTTGTAGCTCTTTTTGCAGAGATCTTTCACCTCCTTGGTTAAGTATATTCCTGGGTATTTTATTTTCTTTATAGCTATTGTGAATGTTATTGAGTCTTTGATTTGACTCTCACCTTAACTATTATCAGTATATAGAGATGCTACTGATTCGTGTACATTGATTTTGTAGCCTGAGACTTTGCTGAATTTATTTATCAATTCCAGTCATCTCTTGGTGGAATTTTTAGGGTTTTCTAGCTAGAAGATCATATAATCAGTGACATCCCTGGGCCCTCCTTTTTTTACTTTTCTGACTGGGTCGATAGGAAAACAATTTCTAGCTCTGATAATGATATATTAATAGGATTCTAGAGAGTTGAGCCTTAATATAGCAGAAATCCTTACACTTTGTTGAGGTGCTCCATGGTCATATGTATGTAACATGTGATTGGTGTTGCCTCTCTGGTTTATTTGTTTATTCAAATGTTTTTTAAGCACTTACTAAAAATCAAAACTGAAGCTTCTTTCTTATTCACTTAACTCTCTGCAGCACTGATAGGGTGATTTCTTTTAGCTCTCCTCATTTATGATTTAAACTCTGCTTGGGATTCTGTATTGTGGTATCATGCTTAGCTGGATCTCATTCTAACCTCTGCCTGTTTCTCTCAGGCTTCTTCCTCTTAATGCAAATATTGCTGGTCCTTTTTTTCTCTTCTCACTGATCCTTTCTTTCTCTTTATGATTGTTGTCTTTTTCATGGCTTCACCTAATACTAATATCTTTATGTTGATCTCACACACACACACACACACACACACACACACACACACACACACAGAAATATTCCCAATCTTAATCTATTTCCTGATCTCTAAACCTGTATATATAACCTTTCTAACATCTCTTGAATATTTCAGAAACTCAACATGTCCAGAACTGAGCCTGTCATATTCCCTTACAAAATGTAGGCTCATTTATGGCAGAATTAGGGGTGTTCAAAGTTACAAACACATAAAATTACAAACATACTGAAGGAGTACTGCTTAATGGGGCTGCACCAATATGGAGGGCCATCCCTAGAGCCATACAATAGGTACTTCTTTCATTTTGCCTTTAATTGGCAATTTGGGTATAGACATTAAGGGCTACCTGCTAAAATACTTTGGGTAATATGAAGTTTCTTGGGGGTAGCTAATATGGTAGAGGACAGAATCAAGTTGGCTTTAGTGATTGGCCACTCCTAACAAAATAAAATTTAATGAGAACAAATATAAAGTTTTGTTTCTGTGTCCAAAAAATCCAATTGCACAATTAGAGAATAGGAGAGATATAACTGAAACAACATCAAATGTGAAAAATAAGTAGTTTTTTGTGTTTTGTTGACTAGAAATTCAGTATGAGTCAGCAGTGTGATGTGTCTGCCTTTACAGCTAATCCATTCTGGGGTTGTATCCCATTTATCACTGTGCAAGGAGAATTGGAACAATGGATTATTATCAGGAAGAAGGGATTCGATGGCATTTCCCATAAGGCACAAAAGTCCACACTACTAGAAAAGTACTGGAAGAAAACATAGAAGAAACTATTCAGGACTTTTCTCTGGGAAAATATTTTATGAATAAGATTTCAAAAGCACAGGCAACAAAAGCAAAAACAAACAAATGGGATTACATCAAACTAAAAAGTTTCTGCACATCAAAGAAAACAAACAATAGACTGAAAAGACAACCTACAGAATGGGAGGAAATATTTTCAAATGATGTATCCAACAGGGGATTAATATCTAGAATATACAAGGAACTCAAACATCTCAACAGCAAAAAACCAAAAAATCCTATTAAGAAATGGGCAAATGATGTGAACAGATAATTCTCAAAAGAAGACATACAAATGGCCAGAAAATATATGAAAAAATGCTCAATATCACTAATCATCAGGGAAATTCAAATCAAAACCACAAGGAGATATCATCTCACCCAGTTAGGATGGCTATTATCAAAAAGAAAAAAAATAAATGCTAGTGAGGATGTGGAGAAAAGGAAACTCTTATACACTGTTGGTGAGAATGTAAACTAGTATGGCTACTATGAAGAACAGTATGGAGTTTCCTCAAACAAACTACAAATAGAACAACCAACAATATTATCCAGCAATCCCACTACTGGACAGTTATCCAAAGGAAAGGAAAAAAGTATATCAAAGAGACATCTGCACCCCCATGTTTATTGCAGCACTGTTCACAATAGCCAAGATATGGAATCAGTCTAGTTGTCCAACAACAGATGAATGGATAAAGAAAATGTAATATATATACACAAAACGCAATACTATTCAGCCATAAAAAAGAATGAAATCCCATCATTCACAGCAACATGGATGGAACTGGAGGACATTATGGTAAGTTAAATAAGCCAGGAACAGAAAGTTAAACACTGCATGTTCTCACTCATGTGGAAGTTAAAACAAAGTTGATCTCATAGAAGTAAAAAGTAGAGCAGAGAATACTAGAGCCTGGGAAGGGAAGAGGGGATAGGGAGAGATTTGTTAAAGGATACAAAATTACAGCTAGATAGGAGGAATAAGTTCTAGTCCCTGTAGGATGACTATCATTAACAATGATATATTATATAGTTTCAACTAGCTAGAAAGAGAATATTGAATGTTCCCAACACAAAGAAATGATAAATGTTTGAGATGATAGATATGCTAGTTACCCTGATATGATCACTATACGTTATACGTATTGGATCATCACTATGTACTCATAAATATGTAAAATTTTCATATGTCAGTTAAAAAAAAAAGCAGAGGGTATTTAGCTTCTCAGAGAAACTTTCTTGAACCATGAAGAGTGGGAGGAGTAATACCTTTTTACCAACTATTAATAACATATTAGTTGAGTAATTACTTATGTAATACTTTTAGTAGGCAATGTGTGTCTGGGAATAGGGTTGGGTAAACATGGGGCTCCAGGAGGTAGGGAAGATGAGAAGGTGCCGGTGCCTGGTCCCCATTTTTTTCTCTTGAGACAGGGTCTTCCTCTTCCCCTGGGCTAGAGTGCAGTGGTGTCATCATAGCTCACGGCAACCTCCAATGCCTGGGCTCAAGTGATCCTCCTGCTTTAGTCTCCTGAGTAGCTGGGATTACAGGTATGGCCACCATGCCTGGCCCCGTCTTTGTTTTGCAGAGAGCCAACCCAGGCACCATGACCTCTTAGCATCATACTGATTAAAATATAATTGGCTTTATAGGTCCCCAAAGAGGGGAAACACTCAGGTGGGTGACTTAGGCAAAAGAAGAAAGATGAGAAACTCTCAGTAAATCAAATCACAAGTCTGGGCTGAAAGTCATATAGAACTTTCTTTGTTAGGTAACGGGTCAGTGATTTATTCAGCATCATCTCTGATTGTACTTCTTCCCCACCTCTCAGGACCTCTTAGAGTAGACGGGATGTAATCAGATAACTAATAATTGATTTTTATAACAAGCCTATATGTAGAAGGACCATAGTTATGGTTCCACTTTATAGATGAGGAAACCCAGGAGAGAGAGGTTAAAGAACATGCCCAATGTTACTAGGTAGTGACAAATATGTGTCATCTAATCCTCAGCTCCAAGAGTCTAGACAATTTTGGTTTGTCAAGAAGCAGTGGAGTGGGATGGGATTCTAGGTGGCTTAACCACTTGGACAGCTGTCACTGCTCATGGAGAAGCTGGCAGTGGAGCCTTCGGCTTGCGTTAGCAGCAGTCGAGACAGCTTAAGGAGACTTGCATTCTCTCAAGCCTCCAGTTGGTGAGGGTCTGGGTTCTCTAGAGCTGCTATAACAAAATACCACAAACTTGGTGGCTTAAAACAACAGACATTTATTCTCTAGTTCTTGAGGCTAGAAGTATGAGATGAAGGTGTCAGCAGAACCAGGCTGTCTGTGAAGACTCCAGGGGAGGATCCTTCCCTGTCTCTTCCAGCTTCTGGTGGTTGTGGCCACCCTTGGCACCTCTTGGCTTGAGAACGCATCACTCCAAGCTCAGTCTCTGTTGTCACGTGGCTTTCTCCCCTGTGTATTTGTCTCTGTCCCCAAATATCTCTTTCCTTATAAGGACACCAGCCTTATTGGATTAGGGGCCACCCTAATCTATAACGCTCTTACTGTAACTTGATTACAACTGCAAAGACCCTAGTTCCGTGTAAGTTCACGTTCATAGGTGGTGGGTGAGGGGAAAGTTTAGGGTCACAACATATCTTTTTGGAGGACACAATTTAACCCACAATAGTAAGCAAAAAAGGAAGGTTTCTATATATTTATGTCAGCTGACATATTCTATTCTCCCTATTCCTGCTCTTGAGAACTTCTCCAGAAAAACTCTTTCCTGAATCCCAAGCCAATTTTTATTAAATCTCATTTAAAACATGACTGCCCAGGTTAAAGCAGCTGTGCCAATTAATTGGGTCCAAATCCTCCTTTCTTTCTTGCATTTGGATAATGCGAGATAATCTCCCCATCTCAAGGTCCTTAATTTGATCACATCTGCAAAGCCCTCTTTGTCACACAAGGTAACGTATTTACAGTTCTGGGGGTTGGGACAGGGCCAATTGTGTGTGTTTGAGGGGGCATTCTTTTCTTTACTGTGCCATCTAATTTCAGAGTGGAGAACTACAAAAGCGCAGTAACTCAGTGTCCAGCACAGCGCGTCACCTATAATGGACGCTGCATATGTTTTGTTTAATTGAACTGGAGTTTACGTAAACCTGTTGCTCTCAAGTTCCCGTCAGTAGGAGGGAAATTTGGTAGGAACATGATAAACTTCCTGCCTGGGAGATTAGGCCTCAGCTGAGACTCTGGAGCCAGCCGGGTGTGTGGATCCGGCCACCGCTGTGGAGCACGGTGCCAGGGGGTTGCCTGGGACAGTGAGCAGGGGTGAGGCGGGAATTGAGACTTCCAACGAAGCGATGACGGAGGGTTTGGGGAGAAAGCCCACAGACAGGTATGAGACAGAGGGACAACAGCTAAGGCAGCCGCGCAGAACAAGCGAGGGCGGGGACCAGGCAAGGGGCAGCGTCTGGAGAGATTAGCAATGATGGCGGTGATCATAATTCATCTTACAGACAATCATTCTCTACCAGGCTGGTGCTAACTGCTGCCATGATCATACCCAACTTCATCATAACCTATGAGGTAGTTATTGTTAATATCCTCATTATACAGATGAGGAAACTGAGGCAGGTGGCAATGAAATAACTTGCCAAAGACCAAGAGCTAACAATTACAGAGTCAGGATTTGAACTGAGGTTAGTTCAATCCCAGAGTCCCTAAGATGGACCCACGTTAACGTGCCTCAGCCACACTTCTGATGTCCAGAATCTTTGTATATGGTACCTGCAGCTTTGCCCAGGGGCTGGTTCCCAGGAAAGCAAGCCTTCAGGGACTGAACCCCGGATGCTGGTTTTATTAGCACTAAATCCTCAACAGCGGAGCTGACTAGGCTCACATCATTGAGAATAACTTGGTTTGTATCATAATGAATGGTCCTTTTATTGTTATTGTTGTTGTTGTTATTTTTCACTGGCAAAATGTCTCCTGCAGTGTTATTTGCAGCTCTGATAAATCGATGGCTTCTAAATTAAGTCCGGTCCGGGCTAGCTGTTACAAATTCTGCTGGAACTGCCCATGCATTTTGGCAAGAGCATCCAACTGGGGTGAGCCCTGCATTAGCATTTTAATTGCCGGCTGATTGCTTTCCTGTGGCAAGACTTAGCCCACAAAGGTGCAGCAAGCAAGTTTCAATTAGTTCTTATCCTGTGATTTACTGGGCCTATAAAGAACATCTCCCTGTAGCATTTGGAAAGTAATACCCATAATGTACCAAAAGCAATACAGAGTATTAAAGAAAAAGAATTGCTTTTACCATGGTGTGGGCGTCCAGGGTCCCAAGGAAAATTCCTGTTTGAATGAGAGTAAGTTTTCTTGGGTGGGATCTCATTGAAATGAAGCAAAACACACAAAAACCAAGGGCTTCTCTAAATTCCAGGCTAGTTATTATCTCTTTAAAATGGAGCTATCACGACTGGGTTTTTTCCCTTGGGCTGCTTTATTTTGTACGGAGAGCTAGTTCATCAAAATGACATTTGTTAAGGAGTTGTAAGAGTTTCTTATATATTTTGGCTGTTAACCCCTTATCAGATACACAGTTTGAAAATATTTTCTCCCAATCCATAGGTTGCTTTTTCATTTTGTTGGTTGTTTCCTTTGCTGTGCAGAAACTTTTTAATACGATGCAGTCCCACTTGTTTATTTCTGCTTTTGTTGCCTGTGATTTTGTGTCATATCCAAAAAATCACACAACCAGATTAAGAAATAGGCAAAGGACCTCAATAGACATTTTCCCAAAGAAGAAAGACAAATGGCCAAAAAGTATATGGACAGGTGTGCAACATCACTCATCCTCGGGGAAATGCAAATCAGAATCGCAATAGGATATTGTCTTGCACCTGTTAGGATGGCTGTTGTCAGCAAGAGAAGCCATAACAAGTGTTGGTGAGGACGTGGAGAAAAGGGAGCCCTCGTACGCTGTTGGTGGGAATGTAAATTGGTACAGGCACCATGGACAACAGTATGGAGGTTCCTTAAAACATTAAAAGTACAACTACCATATGATTCAGCAATTCCACTCCTGGGTGTATTTCCAAAGGAAATGAAATCAGTATCTCAAAGAGATACCTGTGCTCCTGTATTCACTGCAGCATTATTTACAGTAGCCCAGATGCGGAAACAGCCTCAGTGTCCATCAGTGGATGAATGGAAATGTGGTGTTTACACAAGGGAATACTCTTCAGCCTTATAAAAGAAAGAAGTCCTGCCATTGGTGACACTGTGAATAAACCTGGGGAACCTTCTGCTAAATGAGATGAGCCAGGCGCAGAGATGTATAGTTCATGGAGTCACTCACATGCGGAATCTAAAGACAGTTGAACTTAGAATAACAGTGAACAGAATGGTGGTTGTCAGGGGTCCAGGGATGGGGGCATGTTGATTAAAGGGTATAGATTTTCAGTTATAAGATGAATAAGTTCTGGGGATTGGGACTGTAGTTAATATACACTTGCAACTTGCTAAGAGAGTAGATCTCCAGTGTTCTCACCACACAAAAAATGGATGTGCTAATTAGCTTGATTGCAGAAATCATTGCACAGCTATCCTTAAATCACTATGGTGTGCATCACAAATGTATACAATTTTTTTGTCGGTTGAACGTCAGTAAATCTGGAAACAAAGAATGATACTTGTTAAGCTTAGCAAAGAATGCACCCCGCTTCTGTTTGTTCTGGTTATTACATTTACGCACTGGAAGTTTGGCACCTTTGGAAGCACGCGGACAGCTGGCTAAACGTGGACGGCAGGGCCCATCTCCGCAATCTGACTCCGGAGGTCTGGAGCCTGCAGCTTCCGCTCAGGTGCGCTGACCTTTAGTCAAGTTCTTCCTACTATCCACGCCCCCCAGTCTTTTCTTAGAACATTTACTTTAGCAAACTTGCAATTGTAAATTCTTTCTCTGACCCTTTGAGAGGTAAATCTTCTTCCAGCCTCTTTCCAGTTCTGCAGCCCAGGACCTGGGAGCCACACACCCCTTTGAGACGGAATCATCTGGGGAGACTTTCAGTCTCAGGGCAGAGCAGGGGCCGAACGCCAATGAGCTCCAATTAGCAAACACATGCGGCCCAAACTGACTACAACTTCAGGGGGTTTCCGCAAGGACTAAATGGATTGATATACGTAAAGCCTGTGGAGGGACGCTCGGCTGCTCTGTGAGAAATAAGGTATTGCCTTTGTCACTGCACCTCGTGGGCTGTTGGGCAGTCTCTTGACGGCCCCACGGTGAGGGTCGACGTCTCTGGAGACAAGAGGAAGATGGTGGGTGAATTTCCTGTCTCAAAAGCATCTAGCGTAAAGCAGACTGCTGGTCTGGAGTGTGGGAGAAGCTGCCTGCAACTTGTGGAGATGAGCCGAGGATTTGGCAGGCTGCGGATGCGCCGCTCCCTTCCAGGGGCGTCTCCTGCAGGTGGCCGGGAGGGAGGCAAACAGGGACTGGGATTTACACCACCAGGACCACAGTCGCTCCAGAGCAGAGCTTCCCAAACCGGCATCCTTGGAATCGCTGTTTCACAGGACCCTTTGAGGAAGGATTTGTTGTGGAGAAAAATCTGGACATGGTTAGATTAGCTGGCATTTAAAAGGGTTTCGTTACTGGTGGACTCTACTGTCCTTATTTTGCTGAGGTACGTGGTGAATCTGCAAAAGGAGGGGCACGTAGGGAGCATTTTCCAAGTGTGTTTGAGTTCGTAATCCTTTCTCACAGCAAATCTTCCACCGAGCACGGTCCCAGGAAGGTGCCCTGGAGACAGGTAGGTTTCCTGCATCTGCTCCCTGCCCTCAGCGGTGTCAGCACGATCCCAGCAAGTCACAAGTGCTCTGCCTCTAGCGAGCCGAAACGACGTACCCCAGAATGCAGGGAGAACTGACCTCTCCCTGGAAAAGAATCCTCATGGCAAACAACTGCAAGAGGCATCCATCTGTGAAAGGATGTTTTCACCCACGTACAAAATCTCCATGTGGAGCCTCGGGACCTGCGTAAACGTGTCCGTGGGGGACGTGAGCAGGTAACCTCTGAGTGAGCATGTGCCGTGTTGTTTGTTAGGGTCCTCTACTGTTTCAGCCAGTTGCTTTTATTGTCAACACTGTCTCTTTTCACATTTTATAATAATTCTCCATGCTTAAGAGTTGTCTATACAACTCAGCTTTATGAGTACCACAAAGTTCCAAAGTTCCCTGCCACCAATATCTCTCGTTACTTGAAGCTGTGCCTGAAATGTCTTCTGTTAAACTCACTCTTCTTGGGTTATCATTGCCAGAAGGCACACAGCGTTGGCACCATTTACCATGAAGTAATTGATCAGGTGAGGCTGGGCAACTGGCAGGGCCCCAGGTCACCTACAGCTCCTTGAGGGAGGACATGGGCACTGCTGGGCAGGGGGGCGGTGGGAAGCCTGGTGCCCTGCAGGGCTCCAGGCTAATCTCCTGGCCTTCGGCTCTCCCACCTCCTTTCTGCCCTGAAATCATCCTGTGTACAGAGGTCACTCTTTTCTTCTTTCAATCGCTTTCTACAGGAAATGTCTTCTAGGCATGCTGTTCTTGACCTTTAGTTCACTAAAGATTCGAAGGCGATGGGGAGGTGGTATCATCTTCTGGCTCCGCCCTGCCTCCTCTTCATCAGCCCCTGACTCTGGAGAAAGGTTTCTATCCACCTTGACTCTGGTGGTCCATCTTCTACTCTGGGTACTTTTCACGAGGTTCCCCCTGGCCCCCACCAAGCAAATATAGTTTCTTTCCTAAAAACGTTTCTGGAGCCAGCTGTTAAAAATGTTCACATTTCCCCACCTTGTCGGTTAGGAGCAGCCGGAAGAGAGAAGCAATTTCGATGTTTCCAGTAGGAAGAGACTTAATATGGAGAATTGTAGGATTAAACTACACTGGAAAGCTGAGGCCGTGAAGACCAGGAGGTCGTTTCCAGGAAATCTGCAAGTGCAGAGATGGTTGGAAATCCCACCTCCTACAGTATCGATGCGAGAGACCCTTGGGAAGTCACCTGGAGATGCTGGGCGTGCTAATGATCTCCATACAGCACCAACGCAGGTGACACAGAGACCCCACTGTTGTTTATCTGGCAACGGCCAAGCAGCCAAGCAGTATGGCTTTCTCTTTTTATCCTGCCTGCCGAATTCTGCGCGGGTGCCTCGCTGGAGGCATCAAATTGAATCTGACTGGCAAAGGGTCCAGGGATGCCATTTCCAGCACGGGAAGGAGGGTGCTGATGACCTGTAGCAATGCCCAACACATCCACTGGTTTATATGTGATTTCGGGAGGTGACAGAAAGGCAGGCAGGGATTGCGGCAGGCAGGGATTGCAGCAGGCGCAGGGGCGTGACCAAAGGCAAGCATGTGTGGCATGGTGGGTGCACAGGGCTGAGGCTAGGTCGGGAGAAGGCAAAGGTCTCGAGAAGGGGGCTGACGTTAGGACCCTCGAGTGCCACAATCAGTGTCCAAGGAGACATTACTCTTGCGAGCCACGGGATTAGGCAAAGGTATTGGGCAGATGGATCTGGCGAGGGGTGTGGGAGAACTGGTGGGTGGAAACTGGGACAAGGACAGGTTGGTCTCCCCGACCTTGCTCCCTTCCCCAGGGTCTGGGGTCCTAGCTTTGGACTGTTTCCTGTCATAGCCCCTGAGAGGGTGATACCCGCAGGGAACAATGTCATCCCAGCAGGAGCAGTCAGGGCAGTTGTGAAGCCCTGTGCTTTAGTATCTGTTGACTTGCCACCAATTTAACAGGGTCTTGAACAAGGTCACGGGAAAACAGCATCCCCCCAATGAACTGCTGATGCACAATATCTATTATTGTGCTTGGCAAAATAAATCTGCTTTTATAGGCTATTTGCTTTCGAAGGTGAAAGCACTTGGAAATTACATTTGGGTCCATTTTTCTGTCAGCTTTTAAACAGTAACACGTGAGTGTTCTTTGGGATTGGTGCTTTCTTCATCGGGTCTCTGGTTCTAACCAAATCAATCAACCCATCAGTCAATTAGCCTGTCACATCAAGCTCAGAAGGGCAGCATTGGGGTCCTCGGGGACACTGTGGGAGGAATCAAAGTACGGAAGGTTTGAATTTCCCACGAGGAGACCCGGCTTGGTTCTGACACAGGAGGGAGATTGGAAGGGCTCGGAGCGGATGTAGGACACAGCGATCACTCCTGGTGTTGGCGGTGAATCTCGGTGAAGACCCTACCAAATACGGTCAGGTCCTGGATGCTGACGAGCGGAGGGGAAGGGACAGAACAATCTAAGACCGGAGGGCGGCCAGGCGTCGCTCACCTCAGGATTGCGGGAGCTACTCCCCTGCCCCACTCCTCCCTGCGTTCGTTCACCCAGCTAATGCTGGCTGGGCGAGGACCTGCCATGTGCTGGGCACTGAGTAGGTGGAGGACAGAGGCCCAGAGAAGTTGTGACTTGGACAAAGTAATTAAGCCGGGCGTTGGGACTTCGCTGTCGCTCTGGGTGTGCTCTGCCTTGCTCTCCAGCCCCGTTCTCCCCGGATCCGTCCTCACACCCTGCGCCGTGCTGATGGGAGGCACAGGTGGGCGGTGGAAGGGTGGAGGTGAGATCCGGCTGTTTATTGCCCTGGGGCATTTTTGCGGGCTGCATGGTGGCAGTGCTTGCATTTCTCTGCCTCAGGCTTCTCCGCTCCACTGTGTCTCACGGTTACAGCTCTCGCTGGGTTCCACAGACCAACCCTGCCTTTCCACTTCAGGCCAAGAAGTGTCAGCAGCTTCCTAATGATATGTCGGGTCCTGCTTAACTCGTCTTCCTTTGTTGATCCCTTAACCTTGCCAGCAACTTTGAGAAAACCCCTCCATTAACCTTTTTCAATTTACTTTTTCCCTGTGCATTGTTAGCTGTCGGCATTGCGGCTGGTACAACAGCTTGTACTCACAGTCCCCCTGGCAAGTACAATCTCAAAATGGGACCCTGGGACAGCGAGGAGCAGGCTGCGTGGAGGAAGGCCAGGACCATCACTGTGCCCGCCACCAGGAGCAGGTGTCCAAACCCTTGCCCTGCACCTGGCTGTAGTTTTACCAATTGCTGGAGTCTGGGGAGACAGAGCACACTCACACGCAACAAGATGTTCATACACGAGGTGAGTTTATTTCTTACAGGCAGGTAGCAAGGGACAAAAGCAGCCTCAGGGCGATTGTAGGCCAATCCCCCAAGGCTCAGGAAAGCTATCCCAGGGCGGATGGAATCTCGGCTGCGCAGGCCCCATGTGCACCACAGCTGAGGGACCCTGAAACGCAGCCCACCTGGCTTATATATCATGGGGGCAAATGACCCCCTGGCAAGGCTCTGAAGGACATCCTGCTTCCAGGGGAGGGGGAAACAGAGGCTGGGCCATATCAGGCAGTCCCCCCCAACTCAAAGTGCTACATGCTTTAGCGGGACAGGAACAAGGCCTGGCTGTTTTAGGCAGTTTCTCCCCATCTCAGGATGTTGCATTTGCAGCACATTCTACGGTTCTTCTGACAGCTACATGCGAGAAAGTGGGCATGAAATGGGCTGGCCTAAGGCTGTGGGGAGAACCATCCTCCGGAACCCTGGGATTGTGTACTCACGTCTTGGATGAATGCGCGATCATTTCCTTATCATGAGAAAATGCCTGTAAATAGAAGGTGAGACCCCTGCTGAGCCGTGAGAAGGGAGCTCCAGACCTCAGCTGGGGCCCGGTGTACCTGGCCAGCCTTCACGATATTTTCAATGCAGAATGCAGGGAGGGATATAAGAAGATCTTTTTCCATTTATCCTCAATGCCCCAAGTTCTAGCAATTCCATAGGGGCACCTGGTCTAGAGGAAGGACTTTGGGTCAGAAAAGAGAGTTCTGGTTCCGTTTCTTCCAATAATTTACTTTGTGACCGTGGGAAATCAACTCCATTTTAGCATTTGGAATGACACACGATTCTAAGTGAATGCAAGTTATTTTTTTTTGTTTGTTTCTTCCTTCTCTCTTTTTTTACTACTGCCTTAGAAAGTGGCTTTTTCTCAATATTTAAGTTCAATATTGAGCCTTCTCCGGCTACCAGGCCGGAGAAGCCAGCCCGGCTCTGAGCTCTGAAAAGAGCAGTTAGGTCCCAGCCCAGCTCTTCACTGGCACAGGGGACCGTCCTCGTCAGCACAGACAGAGAAACGCCTCGGGGAGAGGCTGTGTCCCGGCCGAGCGAGGGAAGCCCTCACGCCCTCTGGAGACGCAGGAACCGAGGGGCTCCCGGCAGACTCACGGGGATCTGCAGGAAGCGGGAATTTAGTGCTGAAGGTCCAGACTCACCCTGTCCCTAAAACCAGCCCCCTCACGCTGGTCACCCACGATCCTGCTCGCCCCTTGCCAGTACTGCTGCGCAGGAAAGTTCCCGCACGTGTTGGGACAGGACACATGATTGTGGTAGGAGGCAGGACTTCGCGCAGGCGCGCCGGACCCCGAGCGGGGATCTCGCCCCCCTGGCTGCCCTGGGCAACGCGTCGCTTCCACATCCGGCCAGTGGCACTCACGCTCCCGGAGCTCGAATCTCGGCTGGGGGCGCGGACACGGGTGGCTGCCGGCGCCCAGGGACATGATGACAGCGCAGAGCCCTGGGAGCTTGGCCGGGAGGCCCCAGGTCTTCCTGCAGTTTGGCCGTTCAGCCCTTCTTCCAATTTGAGCGTGACTCAGTATCCCTCTAAAATACGCCCCGCTCGAGTTTGTGAGAGTCGCTTTTCCTGTTTGTGACTTGGGTGGGTGGAGAGGAAAGAAGCCGGCCAGCTTCTGGTGGGCCTGCGAGACCCCCACGCCGTTGCATTCGGCTGGAGGCAAGTCCCCCACCAGAGGGCGAAGTTCTAGAGGTGACATTCACACGGCGTGGCTGGGTTGGGCTACATCGTCCTCGTATCAGGCAAGTTACACCAAAACGCAGGTCTGTAGCTTTTACAGATGTGCACGTCCCTTAAACCCACACCCCTATTGTGAGGTAAATAATTTTCTCTCCTCTGAGGGTTTCCCTGTGGCCTTTCAGAAGCGATCCCCATCTCTCCCACAGTGAGAGAACTGCTATTAGTACTTTTTTTTTTTTTTTTTTTAACCTTAGGATAGTTGGATCTGCTGTAGAGCTGCATATAAATGCAGTGACGGGGCATGTTCCCTTCTGTGTCTGGCTTCATTTGCTCAGCATCGTGTGTGAAAGAGCCATGCATCTGTTACGCGTGTACTTCCAGTACCAAGTTTATTCTATTACATGAATATACTACAGTTGGTTTATCCATTTTCCTGTTGATGGACTTTGGGTTGTTTATTTTTATAAGTCTTTTATTCTGCTGTCTGTATTTTGTTTTGTGTTTTGTGCAGTTCTTCCGACAGGAAGATTTTTATCTGTCCTAATGTCTTTATAACGATAATGGCATGTAACACCCTTGGTCTTTTAGTTGCTTGTCCCCTTGAAAAGCCTCTTCCACCCACCCCACCAAGCTGTAGCTCATGTTATTTTTCCTGGTGTTATCTTTGTTCTTTTGTTGCTTGACCTGTTAGCTGGAAACTACATCCTTTGAATCACAGCTGTTGAAACCGAGGAAACCAGTGTACTTTTTCTATCCCCTTCTTTCTTTTCTCTTCCTCTCTCATTTTTTTCCGTTTGCTGCCTCATTTCTCCCTTGCTGGGCACATGATGTTTACATTCTGCGCTGTTGCTCTTCCTCATGTTGGTTCTAGACTGTATTCTACTGTTAAATGTAGCTGCGGCTCTTCGTCAGTCTGTTTGGTTTAGTTTTCCTAACCCCCCTAAGGGTGGCTGAAGTTCATGCTCCAGAAGTCTCCTCAAGGAAGACGCATAAGAGCAATATCGTTTGAATTCTCTCCTTGGTCTGTCTGTCGATGCAGGACTGTTCGGCTGGATATAAAATACTTGACTCGCACTGTCTTTACTCGAGGACCTGGCATGCGTCGTCACGCTGTCTTACGGCCTCGCATTTCACTGAGGAAGCTGATTCCTTCCCCTCCTCAGTGACTTTATCTTTTCCCTGTGGCTGCACAAAGGATTCCTTTTTTATCTTTGAAATTCAGTAACTTTAATAGCATGTGTGGAGGGTCAAGAATTCTGGGTTAATTTTCCCTGGTACACTGGGTTTCTTTTAAATGTGTATGTACAAGTTTTTATTTTATGAAAGAGTTCTTCAATTGTAAATTTAATTTGTTCCATTATTTTCATTTTCCTTTTTAAGAAATTCAATTATACATGCTTTTGCCTATTTTCCAAATGTATCATAGTCTCCAGCCTTTTAAAGTCCCGTCTGTTTTCATTCTGTTCACTTATACAGTTTTCGTCCTCTGTATCGCTCTGGCCATGCCACCTCTAGCCCGTGCTTTGCCCTGGTTCTCCTTCCAATTTCATCTGATTTCTGGGATGGTTTTCTCGTTTTCTCCAGCTTAGTTCCCGAGTTTGCCGACTGGTGCTCCATCTTTTTCCTACCGTCTCATGCGCTTTTTCTGGAGTTTCTGCGCATCTGCCTGATGTTCTTCCTCAACAGAGGCAATTTTTAAAGGTGTAAAAAAATGCATGTGAAATATCAGGTCACTTTTAAAAACTGTTTCATGGCAAGATTTTTCTCGTTAATGTTATTTTTCTGTTAATACATTTGGTCTCTCATTTCCTGCTTTTTTGAGTTATTTTGCATTACTTCTTATTTAATGAGTTAGAGTTTCCTAGGAACATCAGAGGTCTTCTAGATGCTTTTCTCCTGCTATAGAGGCAAACTGACACTCACCTACCTGCTGAGCTCCGGCGTCAGGAGTAGGCAGTCGACACATGGCTATGGATTGAGTGACGTCAGGGACGGTATCTGATCACTGCATCATAGCCAGTAATAAGCAACTTTGCACCGGCTTTGAGGAGCTGAATCGGAGCCTTCTTTTTTGGTTGAGGATGATTAAACCTCAGGGAATAAGTAATAGAGAACATTATTTGTAATATCAAGGAAGTTATTTTATATGTAAAAATAACTTAAAAGTGTTTTAAAAGGATAAATCTAAAACTTTTTCCTACTCTGTTTTCAACGTTAAAAATTGAAAGATAAAATTTAGTATAAAAATAATTAAAAAAACTAGCTTTCATATCTGTGGTGGGACTATTTAATAGAGAGAAACAAAGGGGGAGAAAGAACCAGAAGGGAAAATGAAAGAGGAAAAGGGGAGGAAGAGGCACCAAGATAGAAAAATAAACTCACTGTGAAGGCAAAGAAGGCCCGGGTTTGCGGGCCCCCGTGTGGGGTGGCTGAGGCCGGGAGAGGTGGGCTGGGTTTGGCCGCTCACATTGTGAGGCTGAGCGAAGGCGCCACCCTGGTGGGACTGTTCCCGCAGGACGGTCACAGCGTTCTATTTCTCGATGATGCCACACACAGGACCGAGTGTGTCTGAGGTGTCTAGCCGAGCTGCGACATTAATCCAGACAACAGAAGCCAGGGCTAAGCCAAGGGCGAGGGGCTCGTCTACACTTGTAAAAATGTGGAAAGTGCCCTGACCGGGAGCACAAATCTTTGCAGTAAAAGCTAGGGGACCTCAGGCAAATTACTTCTCCCGTCTGGGCCTCGTCCCTCAATCTGCCTGACGAGGAGGTGGACTCCAGGCTGCTTCTCTGCCAGTCGGTTCCAGCAATTTCGGAGAGAGGGACGGTGGCATGCCGGTTGCTATTGGCTTGAGTGTGTGTTTTCAGGGAGTGGCTGTCCTGGGGGACGCCAGCTTTGTCCGGCCGTCCTGCTGGGGAGGGCGGTGGCACCAGGGAAGGTGGCAGAAAGGGAAGGTCTCTGCCGCTCCCCTGCTGAGGGGACGTGGTAAGTGAACACTGGCTCCTCCCGCCTGCCGGCTCTCGTCTGGCAGGTCTCCTGGCTTCAGGGACTTGAGTTGTAGGAATGGGATTTTCAATAACTGCAAAAGGACAGAAACGCTATCGTCCCCCGCCTACACCTTGCCGCCCAAATTCTCTTTCTGAAACAAACCTTGCTACTCCCCAGGGTCTGCAGCCACCCTTGGCGTGAAGTCTGTATTTTGGGCCCCTTAAGGACGGACCCTGCGTCTTACTGGTCTTCACGTTCTCAGAGCCTAGCGCGGGACCTGCGGGGGCGAGGACAGGGGCCCTGGTGGCAGAGGCCCAGCCGCGCCTGCGCCCCCCCCCCCCCCGGGCCTGTCCTCCCCTGACATCTGTGGGCCTTGAACTGCGGGCGAACAGAGGGAGGGGAAGGACGGAGGGACGCTGCTGAGTGTTCAGACCTTCATTCTGAAGACTTAGATTTTCTTCTGTGTCGTCAGTGGTTTGAAATTGAAATAAGTGAAATGGTTTCGACCCCGGGAGTTCCCTGAAAGAAGGTGTGGTGGCCATTCCCCGTGGTGGCCCAGTTTCGCCCGCTGCCTGTTATCACGCCTTGTGTCATCCCCTCCCCTCAAAAGAATGATCAAATGCCACTTCCACGACTATGTTACGTAAGATTGGAACTTCCTGTCTTGCTGGCCAACTCTCTCGGCGCTCTCCGTTGCTGGCTTGGACGGAGCAAGCTGCCGCAGGGAGGGACCCACGTGTCCGGGCACTGGGGGTGGCCTCCCGCCAACAGCCTGCAAGGAGCTGAGACCTCAGCCCTAACCCACGGGGGACTGATCCTGCCGTCAGCCCTGTGGGCGCAGAAGTGGAGCCTCAGAGGAGCCCCTGGGCCTGGCTGATACCTTGACGGCAGCCTTGTGAGACACCCTGGGGCAGCAAAGGAACCAGCGGATTCCTGACCAACGGCAACGGTGAGATAATGGCCTGTGCTGTTTTAAGCTGCTAAATTTGTGGCAATTTGTTAGGCAGCAAAGGATATAACTGGTAAAGAAGGTACCTAGATTTACCAAACTCAAGGTTAAGGGCACAATCCTCAAAGACTGCCAAGTCTGCCCCAGGTCCTGACACTAGTCACAGTTTGGGGGTGCCAGGGGCCACCCTCACTTCAGACCAACCGGCTACAAATTTGGGGTTCCCCCAACCACCTTCAGGTTCAGTAATTCACTAGAAAGTCTCACAGAACTCAGGCAAGAGGTATACTTACAATCACAGTTTTATTATAGCAAAGGATGCAAACGCCTTAGAGCGTTTTCTAGCAAGCCCACCTGAAGGTCATCTGCCCGTCTTGGGAAATGTAATTACGTTTGACTAACAAGTCATTAACACCAGCTGTTTTACAACCCTGTAAAATTAGACGCTAACTAGTGGAAATCTGATAAAGTGTTCTGATTCTTTGCTGACTAATAGCAAAGATAACCTCAAAGGTTATGGTTTTATTGACTCATTGGATATTAATCAGCTTTTTGTATATAATTCAGCAGTTGTGTTTCCTTTTCCCCATATCGTCTGTTCTCTTCCCCTTTTCACTTTCCCTTCCTCCCCCACCTTCGTGTCCCTTTTTCCCTTCACCACCTGCCTTTGGCTTCTTACTCCCTCCATACCCTGTGGCTCATTCCACGACACAGCGGCCTGAACACTCTGTTTCCTCCTCGTTGTGCTGCAAGCAGGGGCGGTGTGTTCCCAATCCCAGATTAGGACGAGTATTTAAGTGATAATATTTGGTTTCCAAAAGTATAGCAGAGAATGATGCCCAATTCAAAACTGGTTCATTGGGTCCCCACATACGGTTCCCTGGCAGGGAGGGCAATATATCTCCATGTCTTAACTGTTCCTGCAGATCAGGGCAAAATAAAAGGACAGTGGTGAGGAATAAATCATAGGATAAATGAAAATATACACAGGACCTCTGTGATTTTGTCTGAATCCAAATGCTAGGTTCTAATCAATATAATGTATTTTTTTATTATTAAATAGCCCATTATAATATAATGGGGCAATAAATACTGATAAAAGTGTTCCAGTGAGTAATTCCTTTTGGAATAATGACTATTTGATTACGGAATGATTTGGCTTTTAATTTACACCAGCACTTAATGTGTTCCTGTTAACTTAATATTCTCCCGGTGGTAAGTGCAGCCCCAGTACAGACGGTGATGAAGAGAACACCAGGGGAACCTCGCCATGGAGCAGCTCCTGTGTGGGCCCCCTTGGGGCTCTGTGGCCTTCAGGCTTCCAGGTCAGTCCAGAGTGAGTCTTCCTGCAGCCGGGGACTGGCTGGGCTGGTGGGGCACAGCGGTGCAGAGAGGGCAGGCGAGGCGAATGGAGTAGGTGGCGTGTCTGCTCCACCCCTGTCCTTTCTCCGTCCGTGGACTCAGGACGACATAACATCCAGTGCGTTTGGTCATCCCAAAGGACTTCTGTAGGAGCCTATGATGTGCCAGGCACTATTCAAGGGCAGTATTGAAAGAAAAAAGTAACCACAAAACAAGAATCCTAAGGAGTGTGGCGTCTCGGGAAAGGACAGGCATCCTGTGCAAGATGAAGCCAGATGCTGGTGACAGGGCAAGGATGGGCTTTACTCGGTGATACCCACTGCAGTGGGGAAGACGCTGCAGTGTGGACCCAGCCCAGCTGTGGTTCGTGCAAAGGGGGTGGGGGTGGGGAGTGGAGCGAGTGAGCTGGGCTCTGGGGAGACTGGCTTTGTTACCTGTGCTTGTCTGGAGGAGAAGTGAACTTCTCTTTTCTTTGTGACAGGAGGTTGCAGTGCAAACTAGAGCAAGGTGCCCACCGGACCGGACAGGAGAGTGGGAGTTAGTCCCCTGAATGTTTGTGGGCCATGTTAGGGATGTGGCCTTGAGCTGTTAGAAACCATGTGTTCCTGTTTTTTAGTGCGGGAGTGGGGCTGTGGATGAAATCATTTGTGCTGAGAGTCTGCCGTTTTCTAGGCCAAAGTTGACACCCGTTGAAGAGAGGGCTCAGGGCAGCTCGAGGAGAGTTTGGTCAAGAAGAGACTCTTTGTCAATCCTCTTCAACGCAGGGGGGTATTTGCTTCCTCTATGACCCGCCCTTCCCTCTCTACCCCAACCCAGCTGCGGGCAGAGGGGTAGACCCCCAGCACCCACCGCTCCGAGCTTTGGACCAGCACAATCATTCCATTCTGTAGGACAGAAGAAAATGGGAATTTTCTAGCTGGAATTTCTGTTTTCCAAAGTGAGTTGTAAACTAACTGGTCATTAGACATTGTCATCCCCAAACTCAAAATGTCTAATGCTGAACTCACCGTCTTCTCCTAAAACATTTTCTTTCTCTTCTCTTCCCCATTTATATGGATGACTATACCCTGGGGTGTGTTGGAAAATGTTTAAAAGCATGGTTTTTCAGAAGAGGTGGCCCGATTTCCTTGGTGTAAATACTCCTGCCAAGGCCGATTCTAGGGGTCTCGCGTGTTGTCACTGAACGTGGACTTGGAGAGGCACACAGTTGGCTCTCGTGAGATGGTGTGAGCTACATCCATCCAAGTCCCTCAAGCTTCAAACCTAACTTTCAGTTTGACCTTCTTTCCTTCCCTTTTTTTTCTAACATCCAGAATCAGGAAAAAGGGCTGGGTTTCCCCTCCCTTCCAAGCCCTTTGGAGAGTCATGACTGTCACACATACATGTCACTAGGAGGTGACCTGTCAGTGTCTCTGGTGTCCATTTGGATTAGGGACTCACAGTAGGGCTAGTAAGACCTTGAAGGGTATTTTGGAAATTCCTGGGAGCATTTATTGTTGTCACAACAAGGGATCACTATAGGCATTAAAAAGATGGAATCTAGGGACATCCTTTGGTGTGCAGGACAGTACTGTCCAGGAAAGAGTTGTTCTTGTTCGGCACATCTTTAAAATCACACTCATAAAGGTGAAAAATTTGTTTATAATTTCTAAGCCTAGTGCCTAATTCAATTTTACGTATAAGCACAGAGTACTTTGCATGGGTTTAATATACACTGACTCTGCTGGGGTTTTTGTTGTTTGTTTTTTAGGCAGGGTCTCACTCTGTCACCCTGCTGGAGTGCAGTGGCGCGATCATAGCTCATTGCCGCCTGGAACTCCTGGGCTCCAGTGATCTTCCCGCTCGGCTTCCTGAGTAGCTGGGACCACAGGTGTGCACCGCCACACCCGGCTTCTGTTGGTTTTTAATCTGGTTTCCACCCGTATCTCTCTCTTGTTTTTCTATCCTTGTATAGAAGAGCTTCTGATCTTACTTTTCTCTAATCCAGATTTATTCATTATATGTATGTATCAGACAATACAATTTATTATCATGTTTGAGGATAGTTGTGCCCAAACACAAAACACATATCATTTTATCATAAATTATTTTCTTTCTATATCCCCTTTAATAAAGTAAGGCATTATATTACTTTTTGTATATATATTATCTTTGACATTTTTTGGAAATTTTTTTTCAAGAGGACAGAAGATAGATCTTTGGAATGTCAAACACCAGGGGACAAGCAGAAAATCATCACCCATTTCTTCTCCAAAGCAAATGCCTGCTGATTCCAGAAACATAAAGAAAACTGTGTTTGTTCATTTGTTCAAAAGAGCATATTTCTAGATCTGGTAAATTGACTTTTCTAAAGGGTGCAAGGAAAATGCCTGGATAGGCATGCTCATGTGCCAGAATTAACTTTTCTGTGCTAGTCTGCATCTTTTAGGCTGGTCTGCATTCATTTGTGAGGTTTAAATTAAAGCAGCTCAGAGGGGGTGATATTAAAAACATTCAACTTTCAGGACGGCTGGGGCACCCACTCCTCGGAAAGGGCTTTGCCGGGCGGGAAATAGGTTCCTGGAGCCCTCCCCTGGCCTGGGCTTACCCTGTAGTTGCTGGACGGTGGTGAGGTCTACAGGTCACAGGCAAGGCCTTGAGTGCCTGGGGTGGGAGGGTCGCTGGGTACTTGGGGCTGGGAATGTTCGTCACGTGGCATGGAAAGGCGTCAATGTCTTATCCACAGGGGCGGCTCCACAGGTGCTTGTAGGCAGAGCATAATCCTGAGCCCAGGCTCCTGACACCAAATGCAGCACTGAGCGCTCCAGGGAGACCCAGGGCTGAGGGTAGGCTTGTCATTACAGATTCCAGGCCTCTTCCTGTGGGACCTTGCCTGCTGGACTCTCTCTGTGCTGCGGTGTCCCTGACTGCCCCGCATGGGTCTGGCTCAGCACTTGCTCCTGTGCCACTGCTGTGACTTCCGGGGACCTAGCTCACTGCCAGGTGTTGATTTATGATTTTATTAAAATGTGATCCAGAGGTGCACTGGGACGATTAATCACTCTCGCCACTAAACCCACCCAGCAGCCGCCAGCCATATGGAAAAGACCAGCACTAAGCCAGGGCCTTGGAGCGATGGGGGTGCCCCTGTCACTCGAGGATGCTTGGGGCCTGGCTCGGCTCAGACCGGCCCTGACTGACAGGCCTGACCTCTCCGATGGAGCTTCTGCGAGTGTTAAGCTCGATCACACACCCAAAGGTGCCAGGATGCAACGCCAAGTGTTCTTTATGTTCATCTTTTGGTGTAACGATTTTTTTTTTTTTAATTTCAGGATATTATGGGGTTCAAACATTTTGGTTACATGTTATGACTTTGCCACACCGAAACCACGATTTGAGTCATGTCCTTTACCCCCTACAACGCTCAACGCATCCATTAGTTGTGAGTTTACCCACCCCCAACCCCAAACCCCAAAGAATATTACCACTGCGTGAGCACCTTAGTGTTGGTCAGTCAGTGCCAGTTTGATGGCGAGTACATGTGGTACCTATTCTTCCATTCTTGTGATACCTCACTTGAGAGGATGGGCTCAAACTCTATCCAGGAAAATATAAGAGGTACTAGGTTACCACCGTTTTTTATAATTGAGTAATATTTCATTGTATACATATACCACGTTTTATTAATCCACTCATAGGAGTTTTTGTGGTGTAGTGGTTATCATGTTCACCTCACACAACAATAATGTTTTTAACCAAAGCAGTCCAGAGTAGAAAATGGTAGACATTTACAAAAAATATTTCTTTAGATAAATATCCAACTTTTCGCGTTCCCTTCGTGGTGCCCTTTTTGCTGCATTTTAACCGACCTACTCTGAATTCTAGCCTCGTAGTTCATGCTGTGCCTTCTCGCATTAGCAGGTCATGGTTAGACCGGGAGTGGGAGATGCGGCGGGGAGCACGCGGAGGAAAGAAGCTGAATCTGCCGCAGGAAGGAGGAGAAAAGGCATAGGCCACTGGGGTGCAGGTGACCCTTGGACAACTTTACATGACTTGGTCTCTTGTTAGCCGCCTCCTTCCTCCATATCCCAACCTCCCTCTAGACCTTTTTTTTTTTTATTGTGGTAAAATACAGATAACATGGAACTTACCATCGTAACCATTTTACATGTAGAGTTCAGCAGTGTTAAGTACAATACATTCATGTGGTTGTGCAACCGTCACCGGCACCCGTCTCCAGAACTTCGTCACCCTGCAAAACTGAAACCTTGTGCCTGTTAAACATGAACCCCTCCCTCTCCCCTTCCCCCAGCCCCGGCACCCACCATTCTACTTTCTGTCTCTCTGCATTTGACATCCTAAGGGCCTCATGCGTGTGGAATCAGGCAGTGTTTGTCCTTTATGACTGTCTTACTTCACTGAGCATGACATCTTTAAGGCTCGTCCATGTTGCAGCACGTGTCAGAATATTTTTCCTTTTAGAGGCTGAGTGCTATTCCACCGTATGGACGGACCACGTCTGCTTACCCATGCGTCCGCTGACGGGCACGTGGGTAGTCACACGTTGTGGCTGCTGTGGACTTGGGGCATTTCCTCTAGTCTGGTCACTGAAGGGCACTCCTGCCACGCCCAGACTTTTCAAATATGCTGCATTGGTCCCATGGATCCAATATTATCTTCAGTTCCTTAAATGTGCACCTTCTGCCCAGGCGCCCTGCCTGTACCCAGTTTGGGCCTCGCCCTCAGCTTGCACTTGCTCCTGCTGTGCCGCTGGTGCGCGAGGCTCTCCGTCCCACTCTGCCCTACTCTAGTCCGCTCTCTGTCTGGTGTCTCCCCGCTTTCCAAAACCCTGGCTTCACTCCCGTCTCCAGGACTGCACTTAACCCCTCGGTTCTGTCAGTTAAATCCGATCTGGCAGGTGGGTTTTCTGGCAGTTCCTGTGGCTGTGACTCTGCCCGTGCCCTGGCCCTTCCTTCTTCCGGTAACCACAGCACCCCAGACAGGAATGCCGAGTTCACAGAAGAGAGTTCAGTATTGATATTAAATAAAACTTACAACAAAGCTAATCAAACGTGTAATTAATTACATGCACCATGGTTATTGTGCTGCTCGGTAATTAGGTGTGAATGATAAGCAGCTCGTAAGTGACTGTAATTGGTTTTACTTTGATGCAGCCTACCTAGGCACTTCTGGGGTCAGTAGGGAGTGCTGTGTGCATGCGCATGCGCGCGCGCGCGCGTGTGTGTGTGTGTGTGTGTGTGTGTGTGTGTGTGTGTGTGTGTGTTGGGGGAAGAGGGAGGATGGGAAAGGGTCATCTGGAGAGGCAGCAGGCGGAGGGGTGAATGGACGGGAGGGTTGTGCCTGCAGCCTTGACCTGTAACAGCAGGTGGGGACAGGAAGTGTCCGTACGGGGGCTCGGCTTCAGCCCTGCCTCCTCTCTGCTGTGCATCCCTAGAGCAAGTTCCTGGTCTCTTTCTTTTATTTTCCTTACCCCACCCCCACAACCCGGAGAGAAGGAGGGGGTGTCCATGCTGGCAGCACATGCCAAATGTTGTGATGAAGGGAAAACTCCTGCTTGCAAATTTCTGCCTGAAAATCTAGCCACTCGTTTACCCGGCAACCCCTCTGATGGAGTAGACAGGGATGCTGGAGCCTCGGGTAGATTATGGGGCATCCTATAACAGGATCCCCACTTTTGGGCGGAGGCATTGTCGCATGAGGTCCAAGCATTGTCTTACTTTGAATAATTGTCTTGCCTATATTTACCCAAATTTCAAAACATGCACAAGGATGCATAGTGATTAGCAAACTATAAATTTAAAGCATTTATTGAATCCATAGTTCTGTATCATTCTGTATATTTAATCAACAAACTAAAAGCGTAATTACTATCATATGAGCTATTTTTGCAATTAACAAGGGGTCTGCCTTTTAAACCTCATATCATATTTTCTTCTCTCTTTTTTTTGGACCTTATTTGGGGATACCTATTTTCTTCCTATTGAAGGCCCTTTGCTCCTGTCAAACCAAGCCACCCTCTGCTCCCTGAATATCCCATTCACTTCTTACTTCTGTTCTTTGCTCATATTTTACTTTATTTCATTTTTAAATCTCATTTTATGTTTTGTAAATTTGACCTTCCATGCATTTTCAGGAGTTACAGTGCAGACGGCCTAAAAGGTTGCTTGCCTTCTTCCATGAGGCTGTTTCTTGCTGCTCAGCCAGGAACGTCGTCTTCCTCCTTGTACCCATGTAACACTGAGTTTCTTGCTTTGAGTACTTAACACATTTTGCCTTAGGGTTTAATAAGTTGTGTACTACCTTATCACCTATAGTATTAGGACATTAAATATGAAATATCTGATATCAAATCAAAAGTTTAGTTTACTATGTCTCAAACAAGAAGCAGTACAATTAATCAAAGTGTGTGCCTAAACTATCAACACAGTTTTGCCATCTTAACAGTAGCTTGCTTATGCCAGCAGCGGAGAAGCCTGGAAAGTGAGTGGCGATAAAATCACGAAAGACATTTTCCACGGCTTGTTGAGAACTGAATATTTTTCCTTGCAAGAAGTGGTCCAAAGCCTGGAAAAAGTGGTAGTCAGTTGGTGCAAGGTCTGGTGAATACGGTGGATGACAGAGAGTTTCCAAGTCCAGTTTCTGTAGTTTGAGCAGCATTGTTTATTTTGTGACATGTGGTCTTGCAGGAAGATCAGCCTGTCTCTATTGACCAATCTCAGCTGCCACCTCCCTGCCTGTGAATAGCAGGCACATTACATGCGTGTGCCCACAATTCTAAGTGCTTTACGCGTATGGATTCGTTCAATGCTCCTAACACACTGTGAGGTTGGTACTATTATTATGCCCACTTTACACTTTAGGAAACTAAATGTAAGAAGGTTTATGTGCTTGGGGGTGACACAGTAAGAAGTAGCAGAGCAGGGATTTGAGCCAAGGAAATACGGCTTTAGAATCCTTTCTGGAGGTGGAGGGCAGGGAATGGAGAGATACTGGTCAAAGGGTACAAAGTTTCAGTTAGACAAGATAAATAAGTTCTGCAGACCTGTTGTACAGCATAGTGACTATAGCTAATATCGTATTGCTTACCCCTCGCAAGTGAAAAATATTGTAAGTTAAAAATGCATTTAATACACCTGAACTACCAACATCATAGCTTAGCCTAGCCTACCATAAATGTGCTCAGAATACTTACATTAGCCTACAGTTGAGCCAATTATCCAACACAAAGCCTATTTTATAATAAAGTGTTGAATATCTCATGTAATTTATTGATGTTCTACTGAATGTATATGGCTTTTGTACCATCATAAATTCGAAGAACCGTTAAGTCTGAGACTGCCAAGAGAGTAGATCTTAAATTTCCTCACCACACACACACAAAATATATGAGAGATGATGGATATGTTAATTAACTTGATTCAATCATTGCACGATGTATACATATATTGAAAAATCATATTGTACACCATAAATATATATAATTTTAATTTGTCCATTATACCTTAATAAAGCTGGAGGGAAAAGAGAAAACTAAAATAAAAAGAAAATTCAATAACTTGATAGATTAATTGCTTTCAGGCTTGTCTCAAGCCACCCATTCCTTCTCACTTGTCATTAATCCTCGAGAAATGCCCTGTACTGCAATTGTTTCCACCAAAATCATGCTGGTTTAAAGTAACAATATAATAAACAAATCTTTCTAGGACTTAAAAATTATTATTACTGAACAAATTAGATACAGGACAAAAGATACCTCTTTGTAAGGATAAAGCTTTAATTGTAGGTTGGAAATGCAATTCTTATATCAGTTACTCCCTTCCCCCTCAGCCCTCTGCCAGAGACTCCATCCTATTAACCACGACATTGTAACCACATGGGCTATGTAGTTCCTGTGGACAGGGAAGAGGAGACTTTAAAAGCGCTGCAGAGGTAAGAAGGTAGAGAGAACGCCTTCACAATCTATGGCGCTTGGTTGGGGACTGGCCCTGGTTAACTTGGACTTGGGTATTTTCAGGGATGAAAATGTTTCATTGTGTTCTGTCTTTGAGTGTAGGACGAAACTCTCCCAGGGGAGCTGAGCTCTTGTCTGCCTTCGTTACGTCTCTTCGTTGGGGTTTTCCTTTTGATGGGAGTGGATAGAAAGACGCCAGATGAAGGCGACGCTGTTCTCTGTAGCCTGCGCTGTTCGTGGTTCCCGCACATGTCCAGACCCTGTCTTTTCATGAGAAGCCGGGCACGGGAAGGAGAGGGCAGGAAGAGCAGGAGCTTTTTGTGGAAGGATCTGGCACGGAATTGTGGCTCTTCCTCTTTGAGCAGTTTGACCTTGGGCCTCCTTTTCTTTAGTGGGAAGCGGGGAAGAATTCTGTCTACCTCGCAGTGTTGCAGTGAGAATTAAATGAGAAAACGCATGCAAAGCACAGAACATAGCATCGGGTAGGCATTCGGGTAGTATTATTTTTCCTTTCCATATTGTCATGTTTTCCTGCCTCTTGTCTGCCTTTCTTCCATGCGTCCTGGTCTCTCTCTCTCACCTCCTGTGCTGTTACGTCCAGTCTGCTCGGCCTTGCATCTCAGATCCGTAATGCGCCAACTGCTTTCCCTCCCGATTGCCTATATTCATGTCTCCTCGTGACAGTCCTCCTCTCCAGCCAGGCAACCTTCTCACCCCTCTCTGCACATGCCCGATGGGGCGTCCCACGCTTGCCTGAGCATGGGACCCTCGGGGCCTCCTGTGTCCGCGTCTCCCCTTCCTGCGGAATGACTGGCGTCACTCCCCTACGCGATCTCGCTCCCGTGCGTGTGCTCGGGCCATTTCCCGTGCAGATCGTGTCCTCCTCTGACCTCTAAGCTCGGTTCCAAATCAAACTTAACCACCTCCAAGAAGATTTCTGTGACTAACAGCATCACTAGCTTAGTCATCAGGGAGAGGCCTTCACTGGAGTTGGTAAGACCTTAGATAGGAGACGATGAGGGGTGACGAAGGGGGCTGTGGGCCAGGCAGGTGGCAAATCAGGGGACATCGTTTGGAACAACCGAGTACAAGGGACTGGACTTCCATATTCGAGGTTGGAACAGGGCAGAGAGGAATCCTGGCTCCTAAGGAACAGAGCCACTGGGCAGGGAACTGAAGCTGGGGACCAGACACCCTTCACAGGACTGTCAGAAGGGCAGAGAAAGCCTCGCTGAAACCTGGAAACTGCTGCAGAGCCTCTGAGCCAGGACTGACGTGCGCAGGTGCTGAGCTTGCCTGGGCCTGTGAGACTGTGACTGGGTTTCTACTGCTGCTGTAACAAAGTGCCACAAACCTAGCAGTTTGAAACATAAATTTATCATCTCACAGTTTCTGTGGGTTAGAAGTTCAACACGTCTCACCAGGCTGAAATCAAGGTGTCGGCAGGTGGCATTGTGGGGCTCTGGGGAAGAGCCCATTCCCAAGGTCATTCAGGTTAGTGGCTGAATTCGATTTCTTGTGGTTGTAGAATTTATGTCCCCATTTCCTTGCTGGCCACCAGCTGGGGGCCACCTTTGGCTCCCAGAGACTTCCCTCTGGTCCTTGTACATGGGTCTCTATGACTCAGAGCCAGCAATGAGGTGGAGAATCCTTCTCAAGCGTGCAGTCTCTCTCACTCCCACCCGCCACACCTCTCTGACTCCTGTCAGGCGACCTTCTCTGCTTTTAAGGGTTCATGTGGTTAGAGTGGGCCCATGGGGATAATCTAGGATAAGTTCCTTCTATTAAGGTCCGTAATTTTAATCACATCTGCCAAGACCCTCTTTCAAGGAAGGAGCACAATCACAGGTTCCAGGGATTAGGGTGCTAACATCTTTATGGGGGTTACTATTCTGGCTACCACAGGGGCCGTGAGCCCAACGATGGGCACTTAGCAGCTCTAGCTGTGAGTGTTGGAAGGTCATGGGGCAGGAAGCTCAGTGGATCATTATAATGAATTTTGCTTCATGCTGGTTTCTTCTCTACTCCATGTTGCCCTATCAATAGAGCCTAGAATATATTTTGAGTTAAATTGTATTTGCCTGTCAAGATATTATTGCTGTCTACTTGGCTACAGTGTTACGTGTTGGTGTGGAGGCTGTGTCTGGAGGTTATTGCGTCTGTGTGCACACAAGAGGAATCACCACCGTAGGATGTGATTCGAGCGGCCCTGCAAGGTTTCCTTCTCTTATGACCCAGGGTGCCTGAAATTCCATTATTTAAGGATAATCTCTTTGGTTTACTAGAGGCATTATCGCTTCTTGAAGTCTCTCTGAACAGGAAACTTCTTCTTGGAAGTTCGAGGTATGTCAAGACCACTCTTTGCTTGAGGGGCTAAGATGCCAAGGTGGGGGTTTGAAGGAGTAAAGCCCAGGGTGGGTTGTTGTCAAGAAGGTGCGAAGAAGGCAGCTGAGGACGCTGGAGAGCTGCCTAGAAAGGCTGGCCTGAGGAAGGCGTCGGAGTGAGCAGCGTTGGTCACATGAGACGTATTCCCCAAGTGAACAAAACCGCGTAAGAGGGAAGGTGGAGGGAGGGTCAGGCCACGGACTCGGAATTAGACCACCGAGTCTGCATTTCACCCCAGCTGCTTCCTCTGTCTGTAATCCTGGACAAAGCCTTGAACCTTGGGGCTTTAAAAATATCTGTAATGAAGATAATAGGATCCTCCTCATAGGGTACGGTGTGTTAGCCACGTAATGTGCTGGTAACAGTGCCTTGGCACATGTATGTCACTTCTGTCATCTCTGTTACTATTTGTTGAAATTCATTCCCGTTTGCAACCATCAGTACATGGAAACCTGGATGCCTTGCCTGGAAAAGGTTAGATTTGCCCAAGTTCCCATAGAAAGTTAGAAGCTGGAATTGCAGTAAGGTCCTTCCTGGCTGGGTTTACCACGCACCTTCCTGCTGGGGGGCACTGGTTGTCCCAACATTCTCAAGGGCCCCTTTCTGATGGTCGGTCTCACGTGTCAAGTTGGCCAGGACATAGCACCCAGTATTTAATCAAACAGTAATCTAGGTGTTGCCCTGAAGGTATTTTGCAGAAGTGATTGAGGTCTGCAATCTGTTGACTTTGAGGAAAGATTATCTTCTACAATGTGGGTGGGTGTCATCCAATCAGGTGGCCTTAGGAGCGTGTCTCATTCTGCTCAGGCTGCCATAACAAGAGTCTATAGACTGGGTGGCTTAGATAGCAGAAACGTATTTTCACAGTTCTGGAGGCCGGGGAGTCCAAGGTCCTGGTGCTGGCTGGTGCGGTTCCTGGTGAGGGCTCTCTTCTTGGCTTGCAGATGGCCACCTTATTGCTGTGTCCTCTTTGGTGTCTCTTTTCTTATAAGGGCACTAATCTCACCATGAGGTCTCCACCCTCATGAGCTCTTCTAACCCTAATTACCTCCCAAAGACTCCATTTCCATATGAATTTTGGGGAGAATGTGAACATTCAGTTCATAACAGCAAAAACTGAGGTTTTAGGAGAGGAAGGAATTCTGCCTCAAGACTGAAGCATCAACTCCTGCCTGCATCTTCTGTCCCACAGATTTCAGATTTGCTAGCCCCCAAACTATGTAAGACCACTCCTTAAAATCTCTCTCTCTCTGCATAGTTAGCCTGGATACAGTCAGCCCTCTGTATCTGGGGGTTCCGCACCACAGATTCAACCATCTGTGGATCAAAAATATCCCAAAAAACCCCCAATAAAAATAGCAATACAACAATAAAAAAACCATACAAATAAAAAACAATACAGTAGGCTGGGCGCGGTGGCTCACGCCTGTAATCCTAGCACTCTGGGAGGCTGAGGTGGGTGGATCGTTTGAGCTCAGGAGTTCGAGACCAGCCTGAGCAAGAGCGAGACCCTGTCTCTACCAAAAATAGAAAGAAATTAATTGGACAGCTAAAAATATATAGAAAAAATTAGCCAGGCATGGTGGTGCATGCCTGTAGTCCCAGCTACTCGGGAGGCTGAGGCAGGAGGATCGCTTGAGCCCAGGAGTTTGAGGTTGCTGTGAGCTAGGCTGATGCCACAGCACTCTAGCCCGGGCAACAGAGCGAGACTCTGTCTCAAAAAAAACAATACAGTATAATATCTATTTACATAGTATTTACATTGTAAATTGTATTGTTCATATATTTTTAAACCCATGTGGAAATACTTTATTGTAAGTTAATAACCAAGGAAAAATATGCTTATTTTATTTGTAGACTCATAAGACATAAATAATCTAGAGATGATTTAGAGTATATGGGAGGAGATGTCTAGGTTATATGCAAATACTATGCCATTTTATATAAGTGACCTGAGCATCCCCAGATTTTGGTGACCTGGATCCCATCCCCAATGGAGACTGAGGAATGACTGTATGTCCCCTGTGGGTTCTGTTTCTCTGGAGACCTCCAACTAATACATGCTTAGAGGCAGATTTTGAGTTAATAATTTTCTACCTTTCATATTGAGGCCAGGGGTTGCTTAAATCAGCTCAAATCAAGAAATTTGAAATATGACATTCTTGAGAAAACAGCGATCCTAGTTGCCAAAGCTCATTTTCCGATGGGATCAAACTCCAAACTCTACGCCAGTTGCTCCTCTTGTTTTCTCATAAGAGGCTTACAGATTAAGGTTTCAGTGGCGCGGTTTATCGAGAATTGCTTTTGTCAACAGTGGCTGCCACTTGATGTTCTAAGGAATGATATAATGGAGAATAGTCATCTCTTTATTACACCTATTTCTTCATTCTCAATCCTCGCATTATTTTAGAAATTTAGAAAAAAATGAGTTAGGAAAAAAAGAAAGGTTATTGCAGCACTGTTCACAATAGCTGAGATATGGAATCAACCTGAGTGTCCATCGGTGGGTGAATGGATAAAGAAAATGTAGCATGGATACAAAATGGAATACTATTCAAGCAAAACAAAGAAGGAATCTTGCTATCTGCGATAACGTGGATGAACCTGGAGGGTACTATATTAAATGAAATAAGCCAGGCACAGAAAGACAAATGCCACATGATCTCACCCATATATGGAATCCTGAAAATTTGATTTCCTAGAAATAGACAGTGGAATCGTGTTTCCCAGGGGCTGGGTTGTTGGGGGATGGCAGGTTGGGGAGATGCTGGTTGAAGGATATAAAATTTCACTTAGGAGAAATAAGTTTAAGAGATCTATTGTAATGAAGAAGATGCCAAAGGCAATCACAGCAACAACCAAAATAAATAAATGGGACCTGATCAAATTAAAAAGCTTCTGCACAGCCAAAGAAACTGTCACAAGAGCAAACAGACAACCTACAGAATGGGAGAAAATTTTTGCATGCTACAAATCCAATAAAGGGCTGATAACTAGAATCTACTTAGAACTCAGGAAAATCAACAAGAAAAAATCAAATGACCCTATCAAAAAGTGGGCAAAGGACATGAATAGAAACTTTTCAAAAGAAGACAGAATAATGGCCCAAAAACATGAAAAAATGCTCAACATCTCTAATCGTCAGGGAAATGCAAATCAAAACCACAATGAGATATCACTTATCTCCAGTGAGACTAGCCTTTATCAAAAAGTCCCAAAACAATAAATGTTGGCGTGGATGTGGAGAGATAGGAACACTCATACACTGCTGATGGGACTACAAACTAGTGCAACCTCTGTGGAAAGCAATATGGAGATACCTTAAAGAGATACAATTAGAACTACTGTTTCATCCAGCAATCCCATTACTGGGCATCTACCCAAAAGATCAAATGATACTCTATAAGAAAGACACCTGCACCCAAATGTTTATAGCAGCACAATTCACAATTGCAAAGATGTGGAAACAACCCAAGTGTCCATCAATACATGAGTAGATTAATAAAATGTGGTATATGTATACCATGAACTACTATTCAGCTTTAAGAAACAATGGTGATATAGCACCTCTTGTATACGCCTGGATAGAGCTGGAACGCATTCTACTAAGTGAAGTATCCCAAGAATGGAAAAACAAGTACCACACGTACTCACCATCAAATTGGAATTAACTGATCAACACATAAGTGTACATATAAGAGTAACATCTATTGGATGTTGGGTAGGGGGGAGGGGCGAGGGGGAGGAGGGGACGGGTATATGCATACACAAAGAGTGCAATGTGCACCATCCGAGAGATGGACATGCTTGAAACTCAGACTCGAGGGGAAGGGGGGGCAAGGGCAACATACGTAACCTAAACATCTGTATCCCCATAATATGCTGAAATAAAAAATAAATAAATAAAAAAATAAAGTGAACAACAACAGCAAAAAGAGATCTATTGTACAACATGGTGACCATAGTTAACAATATATTTACCCCTGTTTTATAAGGTCTTGAAGGAAATATTGTATTGTTGAAAAATGCTAAGTGAGTGGATGTTAAGTGTTCTCCACACAAATGATAACTCTGTGAGGTTATGTGCATGTTAACTGGCTGGAACTAGCCATTCCACAATGTGTACATACTTCAAAGCATCACGTCCTGCACAGTAAATACATACAGTTTTATCTGTCAATTTAAAAAAATAAAGTAATAATAAAAAAGATAAAGGCGAATGGAGGGTACGTCGTGCACCTCTCAGGGATTCGCTGTCCTTCCATTTGCCCAAATTTATCTGCGCTTTCAGACATTAATTCTCTATTCTTCTTCTTAAGGTTAAGGTGGATTGTTTGAAGTTTCATCTTTCATGTGTGTTTAGATACCATTTTTGAAGAGATGAAGGACAAATTGTTAGTAATAATATTAATGATACTTTACAGCGGTGCAGCTTTGTGCCTCAGAAACCACTTTCATACGTCCGCTTTCAGTGCATGCTTCAAAATTTCTGTAATGCAGGGAAGGCTTTATGCAATAAACTCTTGACATTTAGAAGTGATTTTTTTCCAGAAGCCTTCTCAAGTCTTCACTATCAGCATGTATCATTTCCTCCATAAAATGGAACAAAATGCAACTGAAAGGTTTCAAGAATAACTTCAGACATGGTAAGTAGAGAGCCACCCTTTCTGTAGTGTGGAGGAAGCTCGATTCCCAGGCGCTGAGCTTGGAGCTGCGCTGCCAGGCCCGAGGCCCTGGGGAGCTTCCTGCTGCGACAGTGGCTCTCACTCAGGGTTTCAGTCCCTTTGGCCACTGCCTTTCCCTGGCCATGTCCTGGGGCATCAATCACCTGTGATAGTTGAAACTGCAAAAGTTGCCTTTTCAAAGGTCTACGGCAGGCACTACAGATTGTCATGGCTTATTGTCAACATTTCCTCTCGACGTCCCTTTTGGCAGGTATCTTAATTATTTATGGAAATATCTCCCAGTCATCTCTGGACTTGCCCTCAGAATCCTCCTGTGACACAATGTTCTAAGCAGCCACTGATCAATTAGAATTGGTACAAGACTCGATCCCTCGTTGGCACTCTGGTGCTCTGCTATCATTCTGCCACTCATGTGATCAGAAGGTTTTATACAACTTACTCAGGCTCAGAGAACTGTAGGACGTCAGAATGGAAAGCACCCTTGGAGATAGAGAACACTGTCCTCATTAATGGGTGGAAACTCTGGACAGTGACGTAGATGGGCAGGGGGTCTGTGACTCAGGACCAGACCTGGACTTTCCCGCCCAGCGATATCCTAACATTATTAATGATCTTTCCAAAGAAGGGCAGAGAATCTCCTTGTTCTCCCTGTTCTTAGTTAATGATAAAATTATAGAAGTCAGAGTCAAAAGGATCCTTAATGCTCACCTGGTCAACTTCCCATCCACTGTCATCATTGTGGGAATACTTTCTGGCGTCAGGGAGATCTTTGCCAAGAACCCTTTCTGTTGGGGTTCTAATTGAATTAAAATCTTCTTGCCTAGAGCTTTCAACAATTGGCCCTAGTTTTTCCCTGTACATGAGCCCCACGAACTGGTTAATGTATTATCTTTCGCTGGGGGATAGAAGTTTAATTTAGTTAAATGCATTGATCTCCAGAGGGCTCTCATAACGCAAATCAGAAGGCGCCATTCTGAGAGCATCATCGTTGTGGGTGGGGGAACGCTTTGAGGCAGATGGATGTTCGGCGGGGAACTTTCATGTAGCGCTGTCTGGACAGCTGTTTCCTGCACCCAGGGCTGGCCTGCTACTCTTCGGGAGTATGGAGACTCGGCGAGATGTCTGCAGCCGGAGAGCCACAGACCAGGCTGCTGTCACACAGGCTGCCATGGAGGTCCTCCACCTGTCATCCAGATGTGTCACCTTAAAGTATTTTCCAAGGGTGAGAATAGCTTCCTCTAGGCTTGTGAGCTTCTCCCCATTTGCATTTTGACTGATGGTGATTTTTCCCCACAATGTAAGCCATTGGACATGAAGAGTGTGCTTTCCGAGGGCACTTTGGAACCGACCGTTTGCAATCGGTTTTGACAAAGCTACATATTATCGGAAATACCAAAGGAGCAGCTCTGCTCTCCACTATAACTCAGGGAGCATATTAGGCACTGAAATTCTAATGCCTCATTTTCATGACAAACGATGCAACGAGAGCCCACAATGGCTGCCATGAATCTCTGTCGCTGACCGCGATCGCCATGGGAGAAGCAAAGCGCCGAACACTTAACCTCTCTGCTCTGGCACGTGGTTGCCTGAGGCCTGGCGGGGACAGCTGACCACGTGTTGAGGCTGTCATTCACATGGCTTTGGTGACCTAATAACTTTGAGGGGACCGATTCTAAAGCACAGGGACACGTCAAGAACCAGGACTACAGCAGTCACATCCGACATTGCCCTGAACACAGGGACCTCGGCCAAGGGTTGATTGACAGCCACAGGAGTGAGAGTCCCGCTGAAGCAAGAATGTTCATCATGGTTCAAGATGGCTCTCTGGGGGATCTGTAAGAGCACCAGAAGGTTTACAGACAGTTTGGAAGCCTTCATTTCACTCACTTGATATGCAAATGGAAACCCGAGTCAATGTTTGTATCAGTCCTGGAGGTCCCCAAGTACACTCAGCCTTAGTTGTGACACTTTTCACTACGGAGCAGAACTCAGAAGGGGAAAACAGGCTAACTTGACCCTCACATAGGAGACTCCAGCAACTAAAATACAAGGAGCTTGCGTTAGTAGAGGATGTGTGTGTGTGGACTTGTGTGTGAGTGTGTGTGTGTGTGTGTGTGTGTGAGTGTGTGTGTGTGTGTGTGTGTGTGTGTGTGTGTGTATATATATATATGGAGAGAGAGAGAAGGGGGGAGGGAGGGGGCGAGGGGGAGAGAGAGAGATTCATTCTAAGGAATCGGCTCATGTGATTATGGAGGCTGACAAGTCCCAAGACCTGCAGGGTACGTCAGCAAGCTGGGGACCCAGGAGAGCTGATGGGGTAGCTCCAGTGAGAGTTTGAAGGCCCGAGAACCAGGACAGTTGATGGCGTAGCTGCAGGGTTAGAGCCCAAGAAGAGTCGACGTTTCAGTTTGAATCCAAAGACAGGAAAAAACTGATGCCCCAGGTCGAAGGCAGTCAGGCAGGATGAATTCTTTCTTATTTAGCTTTTTGGTCCTCTTTTGGCCTTCACTTGATTGGATGAGGCGAAAGACATCTGTCAGGAGAAATAGTCTCAAACCTGCCTCTCTGACCAACTAAGGGCAAGGGCTTTCACGGTGGCTCTGGAGTGCGGGCCAGGTTGCATGGGGCGTGGCAGGGGCTTCAGGTGGGTCTGACTCAAGAACCAGCTGTTGGTGACAGATGGCGAGTCCTGGGGAGAGGCTAGTTAAGCCTGGTTAGTTTCACTGGTAAAGCCCGAGGGCACAAGACGACTCAGGGAGCGGGTCATCTTGCAAGGCCGGTTACAAGACGAGGACGCCTCCCTTGCCGACATTGCTCAGGTGGCTCCGGCACCGTCGTCACAGCCTCAGCTCTCTCCTGAGATGCACCTGCTTTTCTCCATCGCTGCCGGACCCTGGCATCACCTGGGAGCAACCAGCCGAGGAGACCGTGTGAGTGGATGGGCAGAAAGCACGTCCGTCGTATCCCAGCTCCACTCCATGGCTTAGCGGAACTTACCAGATTCGATTAAAGGATTTTATGTTTAGCTTGTTGGAGAGAGGGATTAAGTAACAAGGAGCTTTCCCTTCCTGGGACCTGCAGACTCGTCACCAGAGGAGAGCAGCGCTGCGGCGTCTCGGCTGCTTCTCTTGAAATGCCAGGGTCTTGTCCTTCATTTGTATTAATGAGATCAGTCAAAAGCTATTAAGCCTTCTGTGGATTTGCAGCCCGCAAACTATTGAATATAAAAGCTGGAAGGGAGTTTAGAAAGAATCCTAGTTCAAAACCTCATTTTATAGATGATAGAACCAGGGAGGTTAACTGACCTGCCCAAGGTCACACAGCAAGTTCCAGGCAGAGCACTGAGGAGAACTCAGGTCTCTTGTTTCCTGAATTAGCTGTACTTTGTGTCTTCTGTGGCCCCTAGAAATGGAGACTGAACCACAGGGACGAGAAGGTGAGGAGGGCATGAGCTGAGCACCTTCTACTGTGAAGTCTCTGCTCTGGCTGTGCCAGATGAGATCCGTGGACTCCGAGCAGCGAGCAGCTCTGACATTTTGCCAGGGGATGCTGAGGCAGTGTGGGGCCTGGGAAAGTTATGGGATGATGAAACCGGAGAGGAAGGAAAGAGCGCTACAGAAATGTGACGGAGAATGCTCCTTGGTGGCCAGTCCTCCAGGCAACGTGGATCTGTGTTTTGTGTTTCTGGCCCCATAAAAATGGAGCCAAGACAGTGAGAATGCCCTGGATGAGGACAGGCCTCTGCCGGGCTGGCCCGGGGTCCTTCCTCTACAGAGCAGACACCGTGGGATCCAAGAGCTGCAGAGCGGGGAGGGACGCAAGGCCAAAGGTCACGGCAGGTCAGGGTCTGAGGTGGGACTTGACTGTGGGTGCCCTGCCTCTGTGTCGGCCCCCGCGCCTGGGCTGCTGTGAGCAAAGACTCCCCCTGGACGGAGGGGCTGATGAGGCTGGCACCAGCAACCTGAGGTCCTCACGAGTGTAGGAGGGTCTGTGTGTCTTGGGCTTATCTCTTGAGACGGTGACAATTTCCTCCATTTCTGATTGTGTGAAGATCACAGCCACTGGGGCATGGTTATGAACAGATATCACCTGCTTGGCTGGAAGCAGATCGACTCTTGGCGGGGGCAGGCAGGATGCAGAGTTCGGGAGTATGGCTCACTATGGGAGGGTAGGACAGGGGACATCCAGGAGTAATGGGGTGTCCCATAGGCAGAAGGGACAGGGACTATTTGGAGACACAGGCAGCAGCCAGCGGGTATCAAGAAGATCTGGGAGCCCACCAGCCCAGGCCGGGGGGCTCAGGAGCTGTGCGCAGCCCTCCTGCAGGTCGCTCTGCCGTCTCGATGAGAGGCGGCGAGAGACAGATGCGGGTCCAGGCTGCTCCGGCCTCACTCTGTCCCTCTTTCCTTCCCGACGGGCTGACTTCAGGCCCGACAGCAGAGGCAGGGGCAACCGCCTTCCATGTTCCCACAATCACACGAGATCTGATTCCTACGCTAAATTTATTTTTCTATACCACTCACGTCTCCGACTGAACACTAACCAGTATGTGTTGTTACTAAGTCCTTTTACAGCTTGTGCCACGTGTGGAAATTTTATTTCATTACTTAGGATATTATTCCCCCATTAGATGTCACTTTCAAGGCTTACGGCATGAAGTATGACCCTTTCTTTTTCCTTCCTGTTGGCTGGTTTTTATTTATCAATTTTGTTATATGTTGGAGGGGGGAGGCTCTGTGGTCTATTTCCCTCTGTTTCTCTCTCTCTTTTTGTCCAGAAGCCCAAGAATGAGTTTCTCAGGGTAGGTGCACTCCCCTGTCCTTCCCGCGTTCTCCGCACAGCACAGGTGCCCAGCGAGTGCTTCTTGCACTGACGAGGACTTCCCGAACCGAGAGCCCCTGCCCCTCTGTACTGAGTAGCTGTGGGCACAAATACATCCACACGGAAGGCTCGGCTCACCGGAGTCTCTGAGCAGATGCTGCTCAACACAAGCAGGATCGCAGGACACCTTCTCACCAGCAAGTAGGTGCCAGAACTTTCCTTATTCTCTTGGCTCCAATATCCAGTTTGCTGGGGGTGATCGATTTGTTGCCTGGAATCCATACAGACAATCTGAAATTGCACTAAAAGATCATCTATTTAACTTTAAAATGTTGCCACTAATGAAAATATCCTGATTGTGTCCTCTTTATCAGATTGGGACTCCCTGGACACACCACCTGTCTCAGCCGGGCCTGCGCGGTCCAGTGCCCTGTGCACTGGAGCAGGCGGCCTGTCTGAGTAGTATGAGGAGAGGATCTGTCCTGTAGCCACATCCTCATCCCCGCCCTTCTGCAGCTTCCCTTTCGCTTGGTGGCCCGTGCCTGGCTTTGCATCGGGCCCTGAGGCAGGAGTTTCAAAGGACTCTTTGGATTACAAATAACAGAACATTCAACTCAAACTCATTTAAATGATTTAATGATTTATTGAGCCACGTAACTGGGAAAACAATCCATCAGCAGATTGGATGTTAGGCCTTGTCCAATGAGGTTTCTGTCTCCCTTTCCCTTAGCTTTGCTCCTCTACGTGACGTTTCTCTGGGGCCTGGGTTGCCTCATGGACACGAAACGGCTGGTGGTAGCAATCAGGGCAACATGCTTCCTTGGGCATACGCAACAGGAGTGGGTGTAGCTTCCCTTTGACACAGGAATGTGTCACACATGATTCCTGACCTTCACTCTGACTGGGTCATACCTGAACCAGCAGTGGGGAAATGCCGTGTGCTGGTCGCCTAGGCCCGAGTTAGGGGCCCAGTACCCTGGCAAGGGAGATCTGTTAACGGACTGGGAGAGACTAATCAAGACTCCTTGACTGGGCTGGGCATGAAGTCAGGGTTCCCACATTGCATGGCAGTGAGACAACAGGGGAGAGCTGGAATGCATGCTGGACAGGCAATCGTGGCTTCTACTAGATAAGGATTGGGACTTGAGTCGGACAGTAAAGAATGGATAGGATTTAGACATGGCAAATTACACAACAGTCCTAAACCTGCCTGCCTTGTCCAGCAAGAACCCAAGGGCAGACACCTCTCCATCAGATTTCCATCCCCCTAAGGTTGTTCAGGCAGCACGTCCTTGTGGGCAAGTCACAGCTCAGCAGAAGCCGAGGTGACGGAGAGCAGGGGACGCAGGCGCGGGAGGAACAGTGACCAAACTGGATGGATCTTTGGCTGAAACAATGCTATTTTTTCCCCTCCAGAACATTATTTTGATTGGCCAATTACATGCTGTAAGATCAGATTGAATTCCATGAAGAAACACTTGGATGGAAATAATTGCAGGTAGAGTCGTTTTATTAGTATTCCTAAAGACCCCTGATGAGGAATAATGATGGTAAATCATTAATAGATATTTTCAGCTGCTTTAAAAATTAAATCTGTTCCACAACGTGTTTCACAATTTTATAGCCATTATGCAGAGCCCTTTGGGATGTTCTCATAAAAGGCATTCCATAAATTTCATCTGTCCTTGTATTGCATTACATTTTACTGCAATAATCTGGCATTTTAGAAAGCTCCAAGGCATCATCTCCTTCAGAAGGAGCCATGAAGGAAAGTGCAGGAGAACGGAAAATCGCAGGTCCTGCGCAGGGAGCCGCCATCCTTCCTCAGGGCGCCATGAGGAAAGGGGTCAGCTGTGATCAGTGTTTTCTGGAGAGATTTATCCCACCGTTACCTGAGGCTTCCTGTGGAATCTTACTGAGTATGTCTCTTCCTCAATTGTCCTCAGCAGGATCTCCTCTACAAAACAGTGTCTGGCAGGGGTTGCCCTTGCGTCCTTGCGGTGGGGCTGGGGGCTGGGGTAGGACGGGCCCAGCACAGAGGTGGGGGGAGTGACGCATCCTGTGTGCTCAGACGGCTGTTTGCTGCGTCACTGCCACCTCACCGCTATGTTTACCTTGTGACCGTGACGCTCCACAAACCTCTCCGGGCATTTGTAATTTCAGAGACAAAACTTACAGAACACTCATGAAGGGAAGGGAAGGGCAGGGGCGGGATCTCCCTACTTTGTAGCACCATTGAGGTTTTTCAATCATCTAAGCACCGTTTTAAATGTAGGTTGGAAAATCCAAGGGGAGTCAGTGGCATCGTATAGCTCTAACCAGAGGGCCCTGAGACGTTGCTGCGCAGAAGACTTGGAAATGGAGTCAAGTAAATTCGAAGCCTGATTTTTACGTCGGTTCTTGGGGCTGCGGTTGCCACAGAAGGGCCTCAGCCTCTGCCCAAGTTGCTCCGGCCGCGACTAACAGGGCAATGAGTGAAAGGAAATGGGAGAGGTAAGAAATCCGTGGGAGGGGCGGGTCATTTCCCGAATCTCAAACGCTTTGTGGAACAAGGCCTGGAGTTTACAACTGGGGAGTCTGCACTTTGTTAAATGTTATGGGTGGCAGCGAACGAGTGGGTCTTACATAACTTGGCATGCATTATCTGGGCCGTGTCAACGCGCAGGGGCTTGACTGGGCGCCATGGCTGTCGTGTCCTACACCACTGTTCGCCCGTCCCCTGGTCTCTCCGTCCTGGGCTCACAGAAGACTGTAGTCCCCAGGCCCCCTGCAGCCAGGCAGGGCCACGCGACCACTTCTAGTCAATGAACTGTGAGCCGTGGTGAGGAGTGTCGCTTCCCAGCCAACACTGTGGCCCCTGAGCTTTCTGTCATCTCCTGGTCCAAGAACAGGGGCCTCGTGCGGGTTGGTGGAGCGAGAAGACCGAGGCCGCGGAGACGGCTGAGTCCCGCGTGGAGGACGGCTGCCCCCGGCTGCTGCCCACACGCACGGTGGGTTTTGTACAACAGGCAAATACATTTTTGTTGTGTTAAGCCATGGAGATTTTGGAATTTATTTTTTAACTTCAACATAGCCTAGCTTATCTTTTTTTTTTCTTTTAATTTTTAATTATTATGGGTACGCAATAGTTGTGTATCTTTGTAGGGTCCATGCGATGTGTTGATACAGGCACACAGTGTGAGTTAATCAAATCAGGGTAATTGGGGTATCCATCACCTCATAGCCTAGCTTATCTTGACTAATATAATAGCTGAGCATCATTTGAGGTAAAAATTTTAGAAAAAGTACATTCTCAACCTACTGTATAAAGTAGCTTTGTGAAAACTTAACTGGAGTAATAGCTGGTTCTTATTTATTTCCAAGACTTCTGAGCAACAACAAAGGGGCCCTAGCGTCTTTGAGGGGTAAAGCACCCACCGCGTGGGTGCCTAGAGGGCTGGGCATGCTCAGGATGCCCCTGATTTCCACCCTGAGATGGACACAGCCTGACGGAGCGTAGCCCTGGCTCCTAGTGTCGTTGGCTAACACGTGAGGACAAGAGGGCACGGCTGGCTTCAGAGGTCAGCTCACGCCGTGGCGCATTTGAGGGGTGTTGGCAGGGTGCTCTGGGAGCCCAGGGCAGGGGCACTCGGCCCCTGGCAAGAACCTCCGGCAGCCGGGGGGACCCTCTGAGGTCTCACTGCATTTGTGCATCAGTGTCTGACATGAGTGGCACTCCAACGAATGAAGAACACACAGAACCAGACAGATGGAACTGTTTGGAACTGCTTGAGGTATGCAGATCCCTTTCCTTTGGTTATTACTATAATCAGTGAAAATAACTGAAATGCTTGTAAATCAGCATGGACCTGCTAGGCCATGGGGCTCAACAGAGGAGCAACTTAGACCACAGCCTGATCTGCTGCAGTGACTTTCACTGCCTGGGGCTCATTCAAAACTGGCAGCCTTATTACCTGTTACCCCTTAAAGGGACCAGAATAGGATGCCCCAGAGTGACTATGTGGCTCCCCCAAACCAAGAGGCTCACCAGGCACCATGTGTCTTTCTTTACGTGAGCAGTGCAAGGTGTACAACTTGGTCTTACCTTAGAGGCGATACCCTGACATGCTTCAGATTACTGGCACTCTAGAACTGTATGGTTCAGTACAACAATCATTAGCCACATGGGGATATAATAATGAAACAAAATAAGATAAAAATTTAGTTCCCCAGTTGTGCTAACTACATTTTAGAGATGCTAAGAGTCACATGTGGCCAGGGCCACTGTGTTGGATAGCCCAGGTACAGAGCATTTCTACCACTGCAGAAAGTTCTATTGGACAGTGCTGCTAGGAAGGTCAATGCGGCAGGACTCTGAACCTTCATGGGGTTTGTCTCTCACTCTCGGGCACACGTGTGTCTTCCTAGGTATGGGAGCCGATGCCGTGATGCCCTGCATCCTGGCCCCTCGGACCTGGTTTCCGTACAGCTGCGTGGACAGCTCCATGCGCCACTGCACCATGGCGTTCCGCAATCAGTGCATGACACATCCTCTCTCCGCTCTGCTTTCTCAGAGGCGGCTCAGGCATGCACAAGTACAATCCAAAGTGCAGTGAAGTTAATGCCTCTGGGGAAATGCTCAACTAATGGTGGATGGAAGTCGGTGGGTAAATAAACCAACCTCCCCATCCTGCGATGATACAATTCTACATGGTTCTTAAATAATCCCCACTGGGTTTGAGCTCCAGTTGTGTATGGTAGTAATCAGATCAATAACTTAAATTTTATTCCATGAATCACTCAACCCACGCCCTCATTTTTGTTTCTTGGCCTCAGCACCCAAAATAAACTACCCGCCCCAAATTCTAGGTAATTGAATAGAGTCTAATAAAGGGACTGTTTACAAAGGTGGGGCCGTGGTTTGGGGACATCAACAGTGGGCCTGGCAGCAGCAGGGGAGCCATCACCACCCTTGGTCAGTGGGCAAGGGGAGGAACAGTTGTCTGAACCTGGAGAAGATGGCAGTGGAGGGAATCGGCTCCCAAGAGCCGTAGCCATTGGTAAAGGACACGGACGGCCACGGCAAGCTGGTGTAGGGAAGCTGGGGAGTAACCGCTCCAGCCTCGCTCTCCTTCCACCTTCCGGTCTCCTGACAGTGCCGCCCCCCTGATTGAGCCCACCTGGAAGGCAGAGGGCCCTGGAGCCTGTGGCAGCACTCAGAGGCCAGCCTCCCAGGCCATGGGGCAGGTGGGAGTGGGGAGTTGGTCTGGGTGGTTGGGGGAGGCATCAGTAGAAAATCCCAGCAGCAGAGGATTTGAGGATTCTTAGAATAATGCTACATCCCGGATGGCATTTTCAGAAGTGTTCGTAAACAGGAAGAGGAAGATATGGAGTAACACCAGGACCTCATGGGAGTGCCTACTCTGAGTGACCATCACCACGTGCCACGGAGCGGAAGAGGCAGAGAGCTGCTGTATTACATCATTAGCCCTGAGCCTGAATCATCACCTCTCGGAGGCTTAATTCCAGGTGAGTTTGGGGGCAAGATGTTGCGGGAAGGAGAGGCTTGGGTTAGGGTTAGGGTTAGGCCAATTCCAGGGGGGCATGTGCCCTGAAGCTGATTCCGTTGGAGTGATGACATTGGGGATGTGCTGAAAAGAAACAAGAGGAGAACTTCCGGCTTATTTCTTAATTTCACCCGACATGAACCCTTTAGAGACACTCCTGACAAAAGACACATTCTTCAAGGCAAATGGAAGTAACTGCGAAGTATCTACGGATTGACTGACGGTTTGCAGTGTTAACCTAAATGACAGGACGAGGCTCTCGCAAAGAAAAGATGTTTATTTGGGAACAGGGTGTTGCAGTGGGAAAGGGCATGCCGTGCCATGGTAAACTATGTGCAGATTTGGGAGGAAAAGGAAGACAAAAGTCTTTTTTAAAAAATGAGGGGGATCCCATAATTACTTTGAAATAATTATTCTTGGCTACGCTTATCAATATCGAGGTTGATACCAGTCTGAGGTTGGATAGGCAGCTGCTGGGCAGATGTCCTCGCAGAAGTGTTTTTTGTGTAAGATTGTGATGGCCTTTGTGAAAGATTTTGGTTTTTATGGTTTTTATTTTTTTGTTACCAGGCTTGAGAACCCTCTTCATGGCCTTCCCAGCTCTGTATGTCAGGGTTTTCTTAACATTAGTGACTCCATTCTGATCCTGACCGCTTCCACAGTGGATTAGTTGGCCCCTTGCTTCTCCCTGTACTTTTGTTGGTTATCTGAATGTCTTTCCTGCGCCATTCTATTACAGCTTCCTTGATGATGTGGGTTTGTCTGGCTCATCTTTGCACCCTCGGAAGCACCTGGCACAGGGCCCAGTAAATAATGTGTGCCGTAAATACTCCTGAGGGACACCGGACTGTCCGCGGGCTGCTGTTGTGTCCCGCTGTGCACACATCCAATAATAACCTTCAGGAAAATGAAAGAAGACAGAACTGGAGTCTGTCCATTGGTTTCCTGACAGCAGCTCTGCTCCTCGGATAGGGGGGAAAGTTGAAATTCTTGGTGATGTAGGGGTCTGGGGATTATTTGCAGTATTGGAGGAGGTCCAGTGTTGTCTTCAAAGAGTCCCTGGGACACATCTCACCCTCTCTGAGGGGCCAGTACTGTGGTCAATACAGACTGTCTTGTGAAACTAATCTGAGCTGTTCCATGTTTGATTTTTTCCTATTCTCTCTAGTTTCTGCTTGGGCTGTGCTTCCAGATTCATATTTCCCTCAGAAAAGCTCTTCGTACCTTCTGGAGAGTGACCCTTACTCCACAGTCTGCTCCTGGGACTTCTAACTGGATTAACTGGGAGTACCCACCCACCTCTGACTCACACGTGATTGATGCCACCTCTCCCCAGACTTGCCTTGCGAGGCCAGATGGTGGCAGTCTCAGAGCTGGGTCCCCATTTTCCTAATTCCTTGAGAGGTGATGGCCCAAGGAACTCAGTAGATGTCGAGCTGTTCGTCATTCTCAGTTCTGCAGCAGGTGCGGTTAACTGGGGAGGGAAGCCAGGAAGTTCACTGCCACACTAGGTCAGGGGCTCCAGCGGTCTGTGGTGGGAAGGGTGGTTGTGGGGGCTTGCTCAGTGAGTCCCTGTTGGCAGGTGAAGAGTAGGGAGCATCTAAGGACCCTAAACTTCTGGCTGTCCCTGCTTGTGTCCGGCCCCCACTGGCTCAGGTCTCTAGAAATCTTTGCCAGGAAACTAGACAGTGTTCGTAGTCCTAACTTAACTGACCCTTAGGGTTTTCATGTGTATAATGTGGAGGGGATTCAATGACCTCTCAGGTCTTTTATGGCTTTTAAGATTCTGTGATTTCTTTGGAGCCCACACCTGCTTCTCTGACTTCTTCCATGGAATCGCATGAGCCCTTATCTGATGGAGAAAGCATGCGTGGGCAAGGAAGTGCTCTGGGAAGAGCTTTGCTTATACACCCTCAGAAGGAGGAAGATAGTCTCCCATGGGCAGGAATGCACTTTAAATGTGTTAGAGCTTGTCATGTCCTGGAAAAGTGACAAATGAGATTTAGTGATGTTCCTGATGACCGACGCTGTGGTTGAGAATGCCGCTGTAAAGAGCTCTCTCCAAAGCCTGGAGCCAGATAATTATTATCTTCTTAATTCAAGACCTCCAAGAATGAAAGCTTAAAAATATATGAATAAGCTTTGTTTCTGCCATGATTTGATGGGGCAAGAGGGAAAGAATTCTCAAAACGGATGATTATGTTTTACCATAAGGTAGGTGAAATCTCAGTGGAAGGCAGAGTCTCTCCCCGCCGCCGCTGCACTCGCACTCACACACACGGAGATGCCGCTGCGAGGTCAGTGTGCAGCGAGCCCCCTAGGGAACTGAGACAGCTGCAGCACTATCATCCGACATTGACTAATGGGGGAGAAGCACAGCATGGGGCTTTGCTGTCACACGGATTCAGATTTGAACCCAGGCTCTTATACTTATTTGCTGTGTGATTTTGAGCATGTTATTTAGCTCATATGAGCCTCAGTTTCTGCACCTAGAAAGTGGGCATAATAATACTCATTTCATAGAATTATTGTTGTATGGGTTTATATATTTAGCCAGCATTCACTGACTGCACGTATATTATGTATCAGATACAGGCACTAGGTGATTCTATATATGTATTCCACCTAAAACACCAAGGCCCTATGTGACTTGTCCCTTGTATCTCTCTCTCTCTCTCTCTCTCTCTACTTCTAGCCTATCTATTTTAGCCTTCCATACACCTACCCATCCATCCACTCATCAACCCATCCATCCTCCCATCCACCCACCTGTTCTAAATGCTGGAGACACCATGACTAATGAGATAAAAATGCCTTGAGCTGGTAGTCAGGACACCAGTGTTCTGCCCAGTCTGTCACAGAGACAGTGCATTTAGTGACTGGGAACACTGATGTTGGAGCCAGAATGCCTGGGTTTAAATCTTAGCAGTGTCACTTACTAGTCATATCATCCGTGGGCAAGTTATTCAATTGCATTGCATCTCTGTTTCCCGTCTGTAAAGTGGGGAAGATGATAGTGATAATTCATGGAGTGAATGATGCACAAAGTGGTTAGAGTGACACCTGGCATGCAACACCTGCCTGCCGTGTTATGAGGAGACCTTAGGCCCCTGTGCCAGTAGATCCAGATTGGGGTTTTAAATGAGGTAGACCTGGGTTTGAAACCTGGTTTCTCTATTTACCAGCCTTGAACTCTTGAGAAAATTAGGGTACTTACATTTTCAGAGCTTCAGTTTTCTCGATGAGGGATTTTGCCAATTTACGGCTCAGAAATTGACAGCACAATCTAGAGGAAAAAGCATAGGTTCTAAAGTAAGAAATCCTGGATTTGAGTGTTGGCTCTAACTTCTGTGATCTTAATCAAAACGCTTGGTCAGATCGTCTGAGGGTTTTTTTCCCTGTAAATTGGGAACGATAATTATATATCTCACAGATTTTATAGTGAAAATAAAGCAAAACAATATATTTGAAACGTGTCAAAGTATGAAGCACACCACAAATTCTAATGTTTAGAAATGTCATGGTTCCTTTTCCTGCAGCTGTGGGTGAAGTAAAGATAAGACCCCAGGAGCTTTGGCCCAGTGGGCTAAACCCTGGTCTTGACTCTGTCTGGGATGTGATTCCCCAGCGGAGGTGCCTGCAATCCAGGGCCCATGACAGTGTGCTAGAAGGGTCCTTCTTGGAGGACCAACTTTCCTCAAAGGTTTGGAAAAATCCATTCTTTTATATTGACTACCATGGAGTGAAATATACATTACTCATGAGTGGTTTTTTTTTTTTACATTAAAATATGAGACTTCAAGAAAGATTTGTGACTGTGGCAAGCTGCTTCTGGTTTTGTTTCCAGAAAACCATCATCTCAAATCACTCTCCTCTGATTGGTGGTATTTTGGTGAAAGAGTTTGAGAAGTACTGACATTAGTTGTTCACCACAATTAGCATGTTTTTTCCCTGAGTTGTAGACTTTATGCAATATTTCATCATAAGAGGATGTGCTTTCCTTGAGGTCTAGAAACTGTCTTGGAGAGAAAACTCCATCAGCCAGGGTAACCTTGACTGTAAGTCACAAACAATCCCTAGCTCATGTTGGCTAGTACAACAGGGAATTTATTTTCTCATACACTGGAGGTCAGAGGAAGGGCAGCCTCTGGGTTTGAAGATGAATTATGTCATTAGGGGCCCAGGCTTCTTTCCAGATGCTTTACTCTGTAACACAGTTGGTGACAGTGGCTACCTGCTCCCTTATTTCTACCCTGCAGGTGGGGGCTGGGGGCGGATAGTCAGAGTGTGAACCTGAGACACTTCTCACCAACCACAAGATAGAAATCCTGGGTTGTTCCTCCACCTCTAGCCCCGTAGAGTCAGGGCCACCACATGGAGTGTGTGCAGGTGAGCGTGCAGGGAAGGAAGAGGGTGGGATGCATGTCGGGGAGACAGTTGTCAGCATCTACTTCACGAGTCCTCCAGGGAGACAGAGTAAATGACCTCTCAATGCCTTGTCTAGGACTTTTGGGATTTTTCTCTCCCAGTGACTTTTGGCCTATCGTCCTAATACAAAGTCGGTCACTGTGGTTGTGATGTCAAATACCTTGATTTCTGGCTTATTTTGCTGTAATTTCCATCACTCAGAAGTTCAAGGAGACGATGAGAGGAAATGTTATTCTGAGAACAAATTATGAGCTCACTGAGAGCAGAAAGAACCTGGGGAAGGAAGTTGCTTGCGCCTTGTGAAATTCATAGAAGCCAAGAGAGGGCGTCACCAGACATCCGCCTTAGGAAGAGCTTAGGGAAGCTGACTTCAAGTTTGAGGAACAGATCTGCCTGATCGCTATGTCAGAGACTTAATAACATATATCTCAAGGGAAAGAAGAATGATAGAAACTTGACATTCTGGCAACATGATTGTGAGAGGAAACGTGGCATAATGCAGAGTGTGGGCCTTGGAGTCCCTTTTCATCCTGAACCTGAGCTCTGCGCCCTTCCAGTTTTCTCCTCTGTAAAGTAGGAACGATACCCACTTCTTAGGAGAATTAGAATGTATGTTCAGTTCCAACAACATGTGGATGATGAAGAAATGGTAGTTCTTAATATTATTGATCCTAGAAAGAAAAGGAAAATATATCTAAAGAAATTTATGTATACTTTTGATGCAATAAAAACTTTAACAGCACATGTTCATGAGTCAGGGGAGGGGCACAAAATCCAGAATGAATCTGAAAGAATGACTTGAATTTTTTAAAAAACAGTGTCAGTACAGGCCAAAATGCTATGGAAAATGTTTAGGATATGAAAAAGGCTTTTAAAGAAAATCTGTGCTTGGATATGATGAGGAACGACAGCAGGACACACCTGTGGCTTAGCTGATGGTAGCAGATGGCAGAGGACAGGGGTGCCTACGAGGTCCTCACTGCTGTCTGCTTCAAGCTGGGAAGGAAACAGCAAACACCAGAAAGAAGCAGAAAGAACAAGATGGGTGAGAGTCAGTAGGCAATGTCTGACCTGCTTTAGATGAGGGTATCTGCAAACCCAGGAAAATCATATCCAGGGAACAGAGAAAACTTGAAGGACAGTCAATTGGCCAGTTCTCTAGATGCTTCTAGTTAGGCCATTCATATTTGTTTATTGGCTTAAAGATGGAAAATAAAATGCTCCTCAAAGTGCAAGTCCAGTGAAATTAATGTGTGTGTATGCCTGCTTAAGTACATTCATAATCTTATACACACACACACACTTATACACACATATATGTGTAATACACAGACATCCTAAACCACGATAAACTTGAGTTCAATCTCCCTAGCTATAGCCTTCCCTGTTCTTCTTCACTAATTTTCTGATTGGTTCTCCCACCCTCTCAGGAAGAGAGAGGTGAACACAATACTCAATCCAGAAAGAACTTTTAGAGCCTTTCCAGCACAGACTATTCTTTTGTCCTTCAGCTTCCGGTTTGGGCCGCCTGGAACTCACTATGCAGATTTCCTCTGGCTGGGCAGTGCCTATATTTAGGATCTGTGACTATGCCTTATTCTTCCACCACAGCTTATGACCCATATCCTTTAAGCAAATAGAAATGCATTCACGGCAATCCTTCTGGGGGGCATTTACCCTTCAGCTTGGGTACAATCTGGAACCAAGGTGCTTATCTCCAAAGGATATAAGACCAGACTGATAGAGCAAAGGTATTAGATTATCTATCTACCTATCTTACCTATTTACCTATCTAATCTACTGGGAGAGATAGAGAGACAGAGACACAGAGGCGGACACACACACACACACACACACACACACACACACAGAGACACAGAGAGAAAGTGTGCTAAGCCCCGGGTTTACCTTTGACACACAGTAGTATCTCATATACTTTTGGAAAATAAATATTGCTCAAGTTGCTCTATATAATACATCAAGGAGCAGAATATAAAAAAGCATTTACTCCTGGATTTAAAAAATGATTAAATTGGGTTAATATCTTGATTAACTGAAATACTGTTGACATTTGGATTTTTTTTGGTTAACCCAAGAATTAGAATCATTAATTTTTTCTTTCTGCAAATTCTATTTACTCTCTACCACACAACAGGCACTATCTAAGGTGTTGGAAATACAGGGGGGAACAAAAGAAGTCCTTGTTGTTGTGGCTCTTATTTTCAGAGGAAAGAGAGACACAAAACAAAGAAGGAAAATAAAGAAGGGAGGAGATGGCCAGGGATGGTGTGGGGAGGGGTTGCCTTTTTATGTGGAGTGATCAGGAAAGGTGTCGGTGACAATATGACCTGAGGAAGTGAGGGAACAGTGATGTCTGAGGGGTGTGGGGCCCCTTGGAACTACAGTGCAGTCATTTGTGAGACTACCTAATGTGTCATGATTCTTGATGGACATTTAGCCATTTCCCCCCAAAACATAAAAAATTGGTAAGTGGATCCCCATCCATGTATCTTCGAGCTTCCTAAGTTGTTAGCCACTCCCTCTACTTGGCATATTTAAGCCAGGTAGTTTCTTCTCTCTCTCTGCCTTTATTCATCTCTTTATACAAACCATACAAATGCTAACAGCAGAGAGGGAAGAGAAACCACAGGCTACTAAAAGGAAACTAACATGAAAATAAAACAGTTCTCAAACGTTTGCTGTGTCCAGGGCACCTGTGCGGTGATCGCACAGCTCCAGTTTCAAAAGGCCCATCTAGTTCACTTTAGCAGATGCTGGGGCCTTCGTACTGGGCGGACTTGGAGTACAAGGATGAATAAGACTTTGTCCTTGCCCTTGAGAATTCGCTCCGGCCTAGGAAAGGAGATTGACGCAGGTCTGAGGCCACTGTGTGAAGTGCTGCAGAAGGAGGCAGCGTATGCAGTTGAGGCTGCATAGAAATCCACGAAGCTTCCCATCTTAAGCTGAGCTCTAATCCTACTGCCTACAAATTGTTCCTCCTACTTCTAAACTCTTAAAAATTTCACCGTCAGTATCTCTTCATCACACTGTGTTACATCACAGTTTTCTGTATCCTAGTGAGCTTTGGCAAGTTCTTGCCTCTCTGTTTTAGTTTCCTCATCAATAATATGAGGAGAGTGGTTTGTACATCGTAGACTTGCTGTGAGGACTGGACGAGCTGGTTAATTAGAACGCTTAGATTAACACTCGGCAAATAGTATCCAGTGTCATTGCTCCTGCTGCGGTTTGTCACCGGAGTTTTCTCTCCTCCCCTTGAGACACAGCCTGTGGTGCTTTGGGGTGCGGGGCTTGAAGGAAATAGGTTTGAAAGGGGGAGTTGTAAATTATTATTAATACAGAAAGATAAGCTTCCCTGACTTCAAGCCTTGCCTAGATTATGCCCTTGGCCTAGGTCTGCAAAGCATTCTATTCATATTGCCTGCTGCATGTTCGCCTCAGGGATCCTGCAAATGACTGACTTTATGGGGCAGTCAGGACATCTTGTCATCACATTTGAGTCTGAGTACCCGGATCCAGTACAACTGACGTCCCTGCATTAGACTCCGAGTCCTGCTCCCTGACCAACTATGGGTCCAACCCTTCTTCACTTTGTCCTGCATCTCTGGGAAGGGGTCAGATTGATTCTTATGATAAAGGAGAGGGCCTAGGAGCTCAAACTCACAGCCTGTCAATTGATAACAACAGCTGATTTCTGTTGAGCACTTAACATGTGCAGGCACAAACAATCTAAGTTCTCCACCTGTGTCAACTTCTTGAGTCTTTACAACAATCTTGTGGGCCAGTAGTATCATGGTCTCTGCTTTATAGACGATGAAACTGCGCAGCAGAATTTAAGTCATAGGTACACACGAAAAATGGCAAAACCAGGACCCACGCTCAGGCGGTATGGCCCCACTCCCTGAGTCACTGTACTTCTGAGCTTTGAGGTGGTTCATTAGCATGACACAACAGGTGTGCCTCGTGCAGAAACCAATGGAAAGTTTCCATCTGTTTTTGGCACTTGAAGAAAAGTGTTGTCTCTTTTTCTTGAAGTTGGCCTTGAAGTTTGCTCTTAATAGAACTGTAGAAACTTCCTATTTTAAGTTAGTGCTTTACGGGTTTCCTCTGATGAACGGTTGAACAAAAACAATGTGATGAGGTAAGACTGAAGAATATTGCCAACTTCTGCTGTAGAACATTCGTTTGCAGTGCATGCGTCAAACATTGCCTCTGTGCATAATTGCATATTGGATGCAAATGTGTAATTCTGTGCATCTTGATGATTAGGTGGTTGTCAGTATTTTTTTGGTCCTTGGAGTCTTGAAAACATGATGCTTCTCAGAAGTGGTCTAAGTACATTACAGTGAATTTTGCGTGTGACTTATTTGGGGTGGGGGATACATTCTGAGACCAGCATTTCCTTTTTGAAGATACAGTGAGAAGCCATTCCTCAGTACATCAGGGCAGCTACTAAGTGTTGCTGAGAGTCTTCTGCTTTCTCATTTGGCTTGATTAACCCACCAGGGCCCAGCACAAGATTCCAAGTTGTAGTTAGCTTTTAGGTTTCAAATCTACGTCAACAATTCTGTGCAGAAAAAATTCAGCTCCTTTTTTCAGATACATGGTACAAGGCAGTCCTGTAACTACACCTCTAGCTTTCAAGGAACAAGTTATTTTTTTAGTGGGATGTACTTTTTTCTTTACCCTTTAGTGATAGTTTAAAAACAAGCTGTGTGCTCACTATTGAGATCTGTGAGAGAGAACATGTCTCCCTTAAAACTGCTCTTCTCAAACTTTAATGTGCGTGTGAATCCCTCGGGAGCCTTGTTAGAATGCAGACCGTGGTCTCTAACAAGCTCTGACGATGTCGCTGCTGGGCTGGGGACCACCTTTTCGGCACTAAGACCCCATAGTGCTGCTCTACCTCCCTGTCATCTGAGTTTCCAGGAGTTACCAGCCCGTGAATAAAAAGGCAGCTACTTCAGCCTTAATTCCAAGTAGATACCCCTTAGTCTTTGTCTTGAGGTCTTTGTCTTTGTACCACTTCTCTTGTGGGTTCGATTGTGTCTCCCCAAAGATAAGTCCTAACCCCCAGTACCTCAGAATGTGGCCTTATTCAGAGGCTCTTTACAGATGTAATCAAGTTAAGGTGAGGTCATTAGGCTGGGCCCCAATTCACTATGACTGGTGTCCTAATAAAAAGGAGAATTTGGGTGCAGAGACAGACAGAGGCAGAGGGAAGATGACATGAAGACATGCAGGGAGGCGGCCACGTGGAGATGAACTGGGGTGATGCGTCTCCAAGTCAGGGAGGCCCAAAGACTTCCAGGAAACCACCAGAAGCTGGGAGGGGCATGGAACAAGGCCCCCCTCACAGGGAACCAGCTCTGCTTATACCCTGACCTTGGACTTCCAGCCTCCGGGCTCTGAGGACGCTAACACGACTTCCCTCCTGCAGCACCGGGCTCCCAGGGAGCCCTCACCTGAGCGCAGGACCCGGCCCTCTCGGGTTTCCTGCGATGGTGTCAGCCTTGGGGGGCCTTGAACGAAATGGCTCTGCTGGGCCGCCAGCTCTGCCCGGGGTCTGTGGGCACAGCTGTCCGCCACCGGTGGTCAACCTGGGGCCCCCCAGGAAGCCGGGGGGAGAGTGGGCAGGGGCTGGAGAGCTGGACCTGCCTTCGGGGCTCTCCCTGGGTGGCGTCTCCCTAGGTGGCATCACTTGTGTCCGGGGCCCACCGTCCTCTTTTTCCTGCGGCCCCTCTTTCCTCAGGGGTCGCCCCGCACCCGCCATCTTTACAACAATCCTCCCGTCGCCCTTCTTCAGCTCTCGAAATGCCGCAGGCCCCATGCGTACGTATTCGCTTATTCGACGCATATTCATCGACCAGCTGCTGGATTCCAGGCACGGCTCCGGCCTATTTCAAGGAAACGTGACGTGGAGCGGTCTCTGCGCCGCCGTTTAATGACCTGGGCTCAGCCAGGCCCCCGCCGACGAGGGTCGGGGTGCCCGTCAGGGGAGGAGCACGGCGAGGACGGGCTCCGGGCGCTCCTGGCGAGGGGCGGGGGGGACTACACCAAGCCAGGGTGGGCGCGGGGCGTGAGGCGGGGTCGAGACGCGTCCGGGGACATGGCGCGGCCAGGGGGCTCACGAGTGCCCCCTGCTGGCGGGGAGGTGCAGGCGCTGCTCCGCGGGGGCGGTCGAGGCTCGGGGCAGGAAGTGGTGGACGCCGAGGAGACGCCGGGCTGCGGACTTCAAGGTACAGTGTGTGCGCGTGTGCTACAAGGGGGCTGTCTTCACGCTCTCCTTGTAAACGAGAAATTCATCCAGGGTGGCCTGGATCCCCTGAGACTAGGCGGGCCCGCAGGGGGTCAGTGTCAGCTGCAGAGCGGCGGCGGTCCGGGTCTGCAGCCCGGGAAGGCGAGGACGGGGGAAGGGTGTGTGGGAAGCTTTCGTGGGGGAGGCCTGGGAGGGTGACCTTCGACGTGTGCGGGATCTGGATGCGTGCGGGTGAGCGAAAGGGGCGTCTCTGGCGGGGAGAAGGTGGGTCAGAGGGGTGTGCTCAGGGAAGAGCCGCGGCCGGTGCGGGGAATCGTGCCGGGGGTAAGTTTAGAAAGATGGGTTAACTAACCCACGGCACGGAGGACCTTGAAGGCCTTTTTCCATGTTGTTCCCAATTTATCTTAAGACCATGGGAAATCCTTTCTCTATTTTGTTATGTTTTTTGTGAGTAACACATTGCCATAGGTTGAATCCCCTGGAACACATGCTGAGGTTTGCATTCAGGAAGTGTAGTGGCAGGAGGCGGTGGTCTGGCGGGCACAATACCTGTGGGTTGTGAAGGAAACGGGATTTGGCAGAAGAAGAAATTGCAACAGAGGCCTCAGGTTGACCTTTAAGAATTGACCGCATTGAGGCATAGAGGACAGGCCTTGTTCCCTGCATCAAACCATCACTGGACGCAGGCTGTCCCCAGGGAAAGAGTGTGACCTGAGGAGAGTCACCTCCCACCGGTCTAGACTACCTCCTGGAGGTGGATTTAGCAGTAGGCTGTAATGTGTCTATCTGGAGGAATGAGCGCCTTGTCTCCAAAGACGGAGCTGGGCAGCACCCCCGGTGCAGGGAGTAAAATAATCAGAGCTGAGAGGTCCCTCCAGGTGGGTGTTACTCGAAGCTACTGGACTGCAAATTGTTACCAGTCCTTGATGAGATAAGGAGCTTGCATCCAGGTTTGAAGCAACACAACGCTTCCTTCACTGAGAAAGTCTCGCTGTGAAAAACAAGAAGGCTGAACTAAATGGTATTGACTTATGCTCCAGCGCAAACTGCTCATGAACTGGGACAGTTTGCAGAACAGCACCAGTCAGCAAGCCATACTTTGAGTGGCCCTGCTGCGGAAAACGTACTCCTGTTATGTCCTGCAGGAAAATCACTCTGGGTCATTTCCCTATCAGCTCCGTTTGTGAAGTTAACCTTTTTTTTTTGGACTTCTAGAGTCTGGGAGATAAAACTTTGCTTACTCTCTGCTTTCCTAACAGACCTTTTCTTTTTTTTCTCCCCAGGGTGGGGAGGTTGATTCATCTTAGTAGATCTTGTCAGATTGTGTCTGGCTACATATATTTGGTCTTCCCAAATGTCCAATCTTTGTCAGTTGAGAAATATTTGAAGTGCTGACAAGGCTCTTATGGACAACTCACCTATCATTGCAGAATCTGCAGGATTAATTCTTCTTAATTATGTTAGTGCTGGGCCATCACTCAAGTTTATTGATGCTGTCTGGTTCTGTCTAGAAGATTTATAAGTATCTATATTCATCCCACACAGAAGGGACCACGAGTAACTGGGCTATCTTTTCAGTATCTTTTCGCATGAGACAAATGTTATATTAATACAATTATTATTTAATAAAGAAATCTCTTTAATAAATAAGCACTTGCTTCTCTAAGTTTCCTCTCTAGGGTCCTAGAAGGAGAGTTTGGGAATCTGGGATTATCTTTGCAATTCCTGTTCCTTTTCTCCTTGTAGCTGAGTTAAAAACCCACTCTGCTGTCAAAGAGTTTCATTTCCAGTCCAAGAAATATTCTTGAGAATTATATAAAAGTCCATCAGGCAGAATTTAATCATTTTTATGTACATGGCCTTTGGCTTTCACATCATTGAGTATGAAGTGACTGGGTTTCAGATAATCAGAGGAAAATAGAGTGACACTAGAATCATGGGCTCGTGAAAGGTTGTGTCTGAAATGAACCTGGCTGAGTCGGGTATTTCTTTGTCCCAGGTGCACATCACCTTTCTTAAGGACTGTGACTCTGCAAGTCTGGAATGATGTTCTGGTGTCTGCATATCTTTTAAGCTCTGCAGGTATTTCCTATGTTCATCTAGGTTTGAAGACCATAGACAGGTTACTCCTTTGTTAGTTTAGAGGGGGAAGGAACCTGGATGTGAAGGACCAAGTACCTGCACTGAGGGGCCATCTCCAGGTTTCATCAGTGGGATGTTAACTGAGCCTTGGGGAAGGGACGCAAAGCCAGAGGTGGTGGGGTTGCCAACGTAAATGTTCTAGCAGTAAGCACTGGAATGGAAACTCTGTGCCAAGCCCTGGGCCAAGCTCTTAAATGCATCCTCTTTTAAAATCTTCACTCTAATTGTATAAGGAGGTATTGTTATCCTCATTGATACATGAGAAAACTGAGACCCAGACAGGTTTAATATTTTGACCAAGATGATGTAAGTAGTAAGCAGCAGTCAGGGCTTGAACCCAGGCTTCTGGCTGAAGACCTCTACTCTTAACCTCCCTGCTGGAGAAAGAAGGACCAATTAGGAGACTTGCAGGGGCCGTCTGTAATTCCCTGTGGAAGACATGTTATGCAATGTATGTGTGTGAGCACCCATAAAAGTCCAAGCATGGTGGTTGGTAGATCAAATATAATTCTCATTGTGCAAGAAAAGAAAGCAGAAGATAATAAAATGGGGAGGAAAAAAAGGGTTAGAGAAAGAACAGTGGGGGAAAGCAATGAATGACTGATGATGGAAGAAGAGCGTGCTCAGTGGGGGTGTACTACTAGGCAAAGACAAAAAGCCCAGGTCCTGAGTGCCTGGCGGAGCATGGCTATGGTGTCACATTGACAGTGGGAATTGTGGGTCGAGAGTGGCTGTAATCTGTGCCTATGGAGTCTTCTGAAAGAATCAAGCCAGAATATATTGTCTGGAGAAAAATAAATGTGGTGATTTGTCTGTCCCTGAATTGCTTTTCCCGTAGGCGTCAGCAGGTGAGGAAGCTGATGCCCTGCTCCTCCCTTCTGACGTCCGGCTCTCGTAACAGGCAACGAAGAGTCAGGCTCAGAGCTCCGCCTTTTAGACTAGATGTCCTCTAGTGTCACCTTGTTTGTATTTTCCCAATCTCATTTACTCCAGATTATTAGGAGTATATATTTATAAATATACTGACGCCTGGTTTATAAAAAATGACCAAAGTCTTTACACACCCAAACTTTGACATATAATTTGGAATGGAAAAGTTCTCACAAGTGAAGAACTGTCATACAAAATATATTGAACTTTAACCAGTCTTGAAGATTTGGGATCTTCTCTAGGGTGTTAAGACTTGCTGAATACCTGGTGTTTTCTAGAGCTATGGGGACTGTGGTTATAGTTAATTTCGTTCTCAATGACCCCAGATTGCTGAACTTTTTCAATTCTGTCTACTTTTGATATTTATGCCTCTCTTCTAACAGTTATATGTTTTAAAAGCACATTTCTCCCCCATTGGTGAACCTGTTTTTCCTGCATTCTGCCTCTATAATCTGCTTTTAGATAACAAAGATTACAATATTAGTTACATTTTATGCACTATTTTAAGGTAATGGTCTCTGTCAGGGCTCACAGGTTATTCTATTCTTTTTCTGCAAAGTGAATTTCTGACAGTCATTACATAGTTATCTCTTAAATAAAATGAAACACACTGCTGGAAATTTAAATAGCTTTTCATCTGAACACATTGCTTCCAAAGGAAAAATCAAGGTAATTATCCCAGTTAAGACCACACAAATCATTATTTAATTACTTGTCTACCTTCTCTGCTAGATTATAACTCCATAAGAAAAAACTCCAGTGTTTGTTTTTCTCAACACTTAATTCCTATTCCTACTTTAACAAATTAATTCATAGCTACTATGTATCAGGTGCTCTTCATATAGCAGTGAAAAGAAAGTCCCCATGCTAATAGAGTTTACATTTTCTAGTTGAGGTAGAGATCATAAACAGATAAATAGTTAGACAGTGTCAGGGGTGATGAATTAAAAAAAAAAAAAAGAATGCAAGTCACGCAGGAAAGAGTGGTGGTTGCCGACTTATTCTATGGCTGTGCCTACCTGCTTAAACAATCATTTGTATCTCTGCTACAAACGGCTGCATTGTTTACACATCTGCCCGCTGACTGCCTGCATGGGCTGTATAAATAAATACTGGCGATAAATCAGATGTCTCTTTGCCTCACACCCCAGAGCAAATCTATGATTACCTAGTGTAAGAAAATTATTGACATTTTCCATTAGGTGGGCTTAGAGAACAGGAAGTCCTGATGTGTGGGAGGGGATGGTGAGGAAGCCAGGAGATGGAAGCCGGGTGCGGGGCGGACCAGGGAGGAGCTGTTCACTGGAGCATTAGCCTTGGGAGTGCAGAGATTTCTTGGGCAGCCTTGATGCAGTGAGCAGCTTTCTCAGGAATAAAGCAAGAAATTTTGACTTTGGTAAAAGGAACTGAGTAAGAAAATGAATGAATGACCATATGAAAGGGCAGGAATTGAAAGTAGCGTCTGACCCATTGGCTTGTGTGGAGGCAGGTCCCGTGCTGGTCCTGCTGCTCGAGCGCAGACCCCACTCCTGTGTCCCTGAGGGTCTCAGCGTCCATGGCACGTTCACCCGAGGTTCATCCGTTTCCTAAGTGGCTACCACTCCTGGACACTCTTCTGGGAATGCAGGGCTGACAACACAGCCATGGTCCCCATCCTCATGGAGCTCACGGTGCAGAGAAGCCTGCGAGGAGCACCCAGGCAGATTAAAGAAAAAATTAAATTGTGACTATGCATTAATGAAGCGCAAGATGCTGAGGGGAAAAACTGGGCGGGGGGGGGGTGAGCTTCGAAGGCCCCCTCTGAGGATACAGTGCTTAACCCGAGAGTGGTAGGATGATGTGGACAGACCAGAGGATTTATTTGGGCTTTTGATTTTGCAGGAAAAATTCTAACATTAAATGCCATTTTATCAACTTCTGTTGCCATTATAAGACCTACAACTTCATTGAGTTCTTTTTAATTAATCTTTTCTTGTGTTTTTCTTCTACTGGGGTGATTTCTCACTATCCCCATGGTTTTTCTGTTTTTGTTTTTTAATTTTTCCACTCAAAATGCCTATTGTCTGAATGTCTTTCTGCTGATAGTAGTATTTTTTCCATCAGCTTCTTAAAGTTTGTTCAATACATTACAATTTTAAATTCCTGGGTATTGGGTCATATTTGCATTTCTTGTGTGTGCGTTGCACATGCATGTGTGTGTGTGTGTGTGTGTGTGTGTGTGCGCGTGCATTGGGAACAGCTGGTCCAGAGCCCTTTGCCTAAGCTGCCATCCATGGAGGTATCTCTACTCAAACCTCGGGCTCCATGGAACATATTGAGAACTGTTGGTTTGTAGTTAATCCATTGGCAATTAAGTAAGAACTTCTCCAGGAGCTTCTGCTACTATATCCCTGAACTTATTAATTTGACTTCACACAGGTGAGTTTCTTTGGTTAAGTCCATTAATCAAAATATTTTCTTTCTCTTTAATACACCATGGTGGTGGTGGCTGTTGCTGGAGGTATCTGAGAGGTTTAGAAAAGACGTTGAGACCTGGTGTCCATCAGGTCATGCAGGTTCATGGGGATCGGTGAGGACTGATAGCTCCAGACAAAAGGTGTGAACAGGATAAAGAAGTGATTGGCCGGTGTCCAGGAGGGCTCTTCTACAATGGAGGCGGTGTTTTGTAGGTCATGGAGGTATTTTGTGGCTGGCTGGTGACAAGGGATGTGGGGTCTGAGTTGGGCGCCAGTCCTGTGGACCGAAGGTCTGTGAGAGTGGTAACCCCAGCCACAGTGTCATCATGACCACTCCCATCCTGCGCATGGGTGGCGTGTGTGCATGTGTGTGGACCACTCTCCTCTCCTGAGCTACAGCAGCAGTTTGCTTCTTTTTAAAAATGGGGTGTTGACCCATTTCTTCATTCATCCTTAATTCTCTCAGCCCTCTGGTACCAAAATGGATTCAGGAAGGCTCTCGTAGCCAGCCCAACACCACAGGCTTCTGTCTCTGACCCAGAAGGGTTACTGCTTCTCCCCCTCAGGGTGTGTGCCACCTAGTTTGGAAAATTTTCTGCCGTGCTGACATCTGCAGAGATAGCTGGATCATCCCTTTCTCTGGCCCAGTTTTCACTGAGCATGGCAGCCTTCTCCGTGCGTTACGGTGGGAGCAGAGATTCTCAATTTCACTGGGGATGAATTTTCCGTTTCTCATTGCTATTCTCCTTAGATTTTATTGGTTTTAAGGTAGGAAGGGTGGCAGAGAACATTGCTGTACTGTATTAAATAGAAATCTAGAATATTTCATTTTTTGAAGGTTTAATAACTTCGGTACAATTTTAACTGAAAAGAATGGATCTTGTATTCACATTAAAAATTAATAAAGTATATTTACAGGAAGGCACCTGAGCTTATGATTAGCATTAAATTAGAATTAAGTGACACATTATAACATGCGATGCTGGTAAAGGGGAAGCCCAGGGGGTGGGCAGTGGGGACTGGGTGTCACATGGGGACAAGTCAGACTGACAGGTGCGGACGGCCCTGCCCCTGCCTCCTAGACTAGACACAGACTTGGAGGAGGATTGAAAATTAAGGGCAGGGCCAGAGCCTAAGTATCGAGTTCTGTCACATGACTTATCTTTCCATAGACATTGACGCCTTGATCACGTGGGGTCATTGTTACTTCAGAACAGAAAGAGTCCTTCAGAACCTGTTTAGTAAACAGAGGAAGAATTGTATATGTCTCCGCTATGTACATAAAGAACTGAGGTGATGATTCTGATCTTGACAAAAGTGTTTCTCACAGAATTCATTATTACGATTTTTTTTAAAGCTAAACTAAACTTAGAAGTTTACTGTAAGTCACTGGTGCACAGCTTTGCTGGAACGCATCACTGGAGTAGGGTGTGAGCCGTGCCCTCGCGGGGCTGCAGCCTGAACAAACGTGGGTCCTGAACGCGCGCTGGGGTGGCGGGTGGGAGGTGCCAAGTGGAAGGGGGCCTGGTACGGAATCGTTTGTGTCCAAATCTAGTCATTTCCCCCCCACCCTCCTCCTCTACTCCTCTTGCTCGACATGCTAAGAGAAGGCAAAAAAAAGTATCTTAGCAGTCCCGAGCCTGATTGACCGTAAGATCCTGGAAATGAACACTCCTGAAAGTATTCTTGGGTGGTTTTAGTGTTCCGACAAGTTTGAGAACCACGGTCACAGATGAGTCCCCTTCATTTACTGCCCTTCTGTGTCCCAAACCCCAAAACTCTACTGCCGAGCCCTGCATAGTCTGCCGCCTCAGCGTACTTCAGACAGAGCCATTCCAGTGCCCTCATACGACAGACTCCATCATATCGCCCCGTAATTTCTCCGTCACCTATTTTCACACTTCTACTGCACTGATCTCTCCTACTTTCTTTTTTATCTATCTTCCTTTCTCCCTTCATGCCTCAGCTCACACCAGATCACATCCCTTCAGAGTGAACTGAGGCCCCTCTCTGATGTAGATGCCTGTCACCTGCGTTCCCACTGCATCCTGAAAACCTCTGTCTTACAGCGCTGCACTTTTCCTGCTAAATGCCTTTTCTCTGCCCCGGACAGGGAGGACTGAGACACACCACATGGGCTTCTTATCACCAGGGACATCTTTGTGTCTAGTAGGCAGTCACTAAATGGTGTTGAATAAAACACTGAATGGTGCTTTGGTGCTTCTAGCTGGAGTGGCAGGGCCGGTTGCACAGGAAAGGTGGGAGCTGAGTGAGTTCTTCTTGGAGAACAGGCAATATGGTCAGGTAGGAAGAAAGGGCCCTAAGGAGTGGAGCGTTAGGAGTTTTGTCTCTGGAAGAAGCAAAAGCAAGGCTCTGCCTGGCCCTGCAGAGACCCAAGGTATCCGGGGGCTCACCTCCCCTGGGGACCAGCCGGAGCCAGGGACTCACTGGTGAGGCAAGTGCAGAAGCCCAGCAGCCATTCTTCAAGACGGGACAAAATCTGAGGTGTGTTTATATTCCAGGGCTGCCTGTGGGATTGGGCTGAGGCTGGGATGCCACCTGGAATCTCACCCTGGCCCGTTGCTCCCATTCCACTTCCCTTAGTGGTCTCTCCCATGAGCATTTCCTTAATCCATCACTGGGGTCTAAGCCCTCTGCTCAGGGTCTGCTTCTGGGGAGCCTGAACTAAAACACAGCAGAGTGCAGCAGAGAGGAACTTTAGGACTAAAGTCTAAAGATCCAGGATGTTCCATTGCTTAGAAATCATATCTTGGGCTAATATTTCTGAATGTTTTGGAAATGATGCTAGTCTATGCCGTTGTTTGGATCACCTCCTTGTCACACCGTGGCAGGGCAGGGATTCCTGTGGGGATGCACAGACACCTGCTCCCGACACTAGACAGATGAGATCGACAGCAGGTTCATGACACAGGTTCGCAGCCTGCGGGGAGCATGCCACATGCCATGAAGGCCACACAGGGGTTGTGCTTGGGAACAGAGTGAAGAAGTGGTGGTGGTAGGAGGCAGGCTTTGTAATAACAAGGGGGTGAGGTGTCCCCAGCCTCTGAAATTGGCTTGTCTGAGTAATTCCCCAGGCTGGTGGGGACCTGAAAGCTGCTAGCCACGGATAAGCAGGCCTGCGCCTGGTCCTTGTGGGGAGGAGGGCTGAATGGCTACAGGGCCTTCTCTGCGGGAGTGGGCGGGTAGGGGACTTGGAGCTTGGCCGTTTGAGGCCCCCCGGTTTTACCAGTTGTCAAATCAGCACATAATGTTGAGTATTAATTTCAGGCCTTAAATCACAGCTGTTCTTTCCTCAGAAGGTAATGGAAATGACAAAGCTGGGATCATAATATAAAGCCAGACAGCACTTCATAGACAGAATGTTGTGGGGAGGAGAGCTGGAAGCTTTCACTGACAACTTCCTTTCTTTCCATACCTGCATGGAGTTATTCAAATCTGAAATTTTAACTTTGCTTTACAACGATACGTGGAGGTTTCCAGGTCTACCCTTGGGAGTACGAGTGAAGCAGAAGCATCCAGGTGTTCATCGCTCATCTGTAATTCCACTGTGTCCTGCGGCCTGTCTGCCAAGGGGACCATGTGAGCCCCTGACAGTGTGAAGTAGAATTTCATACTTAGGCTGTTTTCTTTTTTTCTTGAAAAAGAAAAAAACCAACAAAAAACCCCCCAAACCTTCCTAAAGAACTGCAGGGAAGTCCCTCAGTACCGGATGTAAAAAATAAGGGTTGAATACAATCTCAAATTTTAATTAAAAGGTCATTTTTACATTCAGCTGTCACAGCGCTTTCCCTCACTTAAACATTTTACATGAAAACCAAAGTGTCACTGTACTTCCCAGACATGCGGGCACCTGCGGGGGACTGCGGTCTACTCGTTGAGGATGATGGGAGGAATGTACGCAGGTGCACGATGGGAGGAATGTATGCAGGTGGTGCCCGGGGAATTGGGAGCGTAATCGCTGGTGGAGTGTTGTATTCAGGCTGGAATGGAAGTAGTTCAGAGCGTTAGGTGGAATCTTTACTCTTGATTTATAAAAGGAGATTAAAGAAAGAAGCGGTGAAGTAATGCTTTGTGGATTCATAGATGAGGAAATAAAGCAGAATATAAGGTGGAAACGATTGCAGTCCACAGCCATGAGGCCTGGATTTGAGTTCTGACTCTGTCAGTTACTAACCTGCAAATTTATGCTGGTAATTTACCCTCCGGGAGTCCCAGTGTCCTTATGGAATGAGTATATAGCTATCTGATATTAATAGGTAATTCCTACTAATTTCATGGGATTGGGAGGATCAAAAGATACAAGATAAGACAGAAACATTGCTTTAAGGACTGTACGTGCATTATTTGGTTTTTATTTTATTACCCTCAGTGGTTGTCGGGGTCGTTTGGGTGATGGGAGCCCCATTCACGTGAGAATGTGGGGATGGATGCCAGACGCATAGTTTAGATTTCTTCCCAACCTGAAGAGCATGAAGCATCGCTATGCTATTGAATTTAGTTCCTTTCCTGAAGAAACTTCAAGTTGACGTGGAGGAGAAGACAGATGGAGGACACTCCACCACGCTGCCATGCAGCAGGGCTCGAGGTGACTCCTGTGTTGCACTTTATGGCTTGAAGAGCTGGGTTCACTGGGGGAATTGCCAAGCAAGGGTCAGCCAAGGAGAGGGAAGCTGCCCGCCCTGTCCCACCTGTGTGGAGGCATTCCCAGGAGCTCTGGACATGCCGTGAGCAACATTCCAGAAAGGAACCCTGCCTCCGGCTCTCCCTTCTTGTGGGGTGGTGCTACAGCAATCTCTTGTGCAGGACAGAAAGACTGCTTGGGATTTGGGCAGGCTGAACTAAATGACAGATGTTTATAGGAGAAAGCTGAGGGAAACAGCTGTCTAAAGCCCCTCTTGCCGGACAGGGAGCTACCAGTCCCTGGGAAGCTGAGGGTGCAGCCCAGGCCGTGGGAGAAAGAGGCCCTGTCTCAGTCAGCTGCCTGTTCAGGTACCTCTGAATCAGCTCCCTGGGGGGCAGTCACAGAGCTCCGTGTGCCTTTGCCGCAGTGCTCACGCGTGCGTGCGCTGGGAACTGGGATTGCTTGCAGGGAGGGAGTGCAGCTGCTGCAAAAGCCGTCTGTGAGCACCCAGGAAAGCCCCTCTCCGAGGTACGCTGGTGCAGAATATTTAGTAGCCACAGTGGAGACCCGTCTGAAAAATATTCATCACTGCCCCCAGTTCATGGAGCTGCAGGGAGGACTGCAGGCAGCTCAAAGGGAAGCCCAGGAACAGCCTTGTGCTGAGAAAGAGACTCCCCAGGTGTCTGAATCCCCCCTGCTCAGAAGCCAGGTGAGAGCAGGAAGGCGCCTCAGCCTCTCTGCAGGCTGCCGTGCTCCTCTGTGCCACCTGGTGCCTCCCGGGTGAGCTGTTTCTCAGAGGCCAAGCAGAGCAAGGAGTCTGTATTTTCCTTCCTGAAACGTCAATCAGGGGACCCAGTGAAGAGGGCTTTGATGGGGCTGACGCCTGCACAGGCCGGGGACAGTTCTCCTCCCAGCCGCAGGGGCGCTCAGGTGCACAACTCAGAGCCACCCCACCCCACCCCACTGGCTTAAGGCACATGCGGTCAACACAATTTAGGTTTAGCAAAATAGCCCACACACCATGGACTGACATTCTTATTTGTTATGTACCTTTCTATTTTTTAAACCCCTTTATTGAGTTGTGATTGGCATGTAAAAGGCTGTGCATCTTCAATATGTACGACTCGATGAGTCATAGGACAAGTACACACTGCAAAACCATCACCACCGTCAAGGCCATAGACACATCCATCGCCTCCCAGAGTTTCTTATCATCATCATCAATATTATTATTGTTTTGAGGTTATAGCAGCCTCGAACAACACAGACATTTACAGAATGTTCTGTCTAATAGCAGCAGAACACAGTTCTTCTCTAGCGCACATGGAACATTCTCCAGGGCCATAAAACAAGTCTTAACAAGTTTAAGAAGATTGAAATCGCATCAAGTATCTTTTCCAACCAAAATGGTATGAAACTAGAAATCAATAACAGGAAGAATGCTGGAAAATTCACACGAGTGCGGAAATTAAACACTACACTCCTGAACAACCAATGGGTCAAACAAAAAAAATCAAAAGACAAATAAAAAAGTCTTGAGGCAAATGAAGAGGTTATGCTGCTTTTTTCTAGGACTTCTAGGCACGAATCCACCCAATTGCACATTTGGGTTTCCAAGAACTAAGGGCATCGCGAGGGAAGGCGCACAGTTGGCTTCAGTGCGGAAGAGCTCGGGGCAGCAGGACGGCAGAGAAATGAGCCGTAACATCAGGTCGTCTGAGACCAACAAGGCTTCGTCTTCCTAGTGATCACACATGGCTCAGAAAATGAAAAGGAAAGAAGAAAAAGCAGTTTCTGAATGAGTCTACTGAGTGACTAATGACTAATTCCTATGCTGGGATACTGGGATACTGGGTTTTAGCTTTAAGTCTCTCTCCGAGCTTTAGGGCTAGGGTTGGCAGAGTTAAGTTAAACCAAAGTCTTAGCTTTATTTATGGTGCAGTGGGTTGAACATGGAGGTAGATTTGGGTTCGCTTGGTCAACAAATAGTCATTGCCATACTTTCAAAGTGGCACACGTGATGCATAACACCTGAGACAGTGTGAGCTCCGTGAGAGCAGAGACTAATGTGGGAAGCAAAAAGACATGCTGTGACTATACCATGTGGGAAATGCTATTCGTTCACTCGTTTATTCATTCATTCTTCACTCACAGATTTGTGCACCTGCTATGATGTGCAGGCACCGTTCTGGGCATTGTAGACACAGCAGTGTGCAAAATAGACAAAAGACCTGCCTTTTTTTTTGGTAAAAACAGTGTGGGCGATAAATAAATAAATAAGTAAATGCTATGGTTTGGGTTGGTGATAATTGTTATGGAGAAAAACGAACTCAGGGAAGGAGAAAGGGAGTGTGGCAGAGATGGGAGAGCTGTTAGGAGAGGCCCCTCTGAGAAGGAAAGGGTGCTCCAGGCATCTGAGCTGACACCGAGCATGGAGGAGTTCAAGACGTGTGGCTGTGACCTTGAGCTGTTGCAGCTGGTGTCCTGCGGTACTTCGGTGACAGTGCAGCTTCATTTCCTTCAGCCCTGCAGGGGCCCCCTGTTTTCCCTGCCTCGCCTCTGTACCCAGCCCGAAGGGTGTGAGACAACCAGTGGAGGATGAGAATGTGCCGTTTGAATGTCAGTTATCACTCGAGCACGACGTTGACATTTGATGGGAATAAATGAAAATGTTGAAAGGCAATGACAGACACTGGCGGCTTCACTGAATATTTGAGTAGGAGTAAAATAACAGAGCCCAGAGGAAAGTTCAAGCCAGCAATCAGATAAGGCAAAAGTCGGCAACTAGTACATAATTCCAAATTAAACTGTTGGCTTGAGGGGGCCTTGGCAGGTTAGGCCCAGAAGCGGTGTTATCCTCCAAAATGAGATTCTGTAAGAAGGGTTAAAGAAGTCATCACAGCATGTATTGCTAAGAGTTCACCCAGCCCTGTGTTATGGAGGATTCAAATGAAACAAAGTCAGGTGAGAGTCTGGAATCTTAGGGGAGAAATTGAGTAGGTACCTTTAGAAAAAACATAATAATTCAAGACTTCTGTCTTAGCTCTAGTGCTGAACTCTAGGATTGGGGATTGGTGGATAATTCTTAAATATCTGAGGAGAGGGCTGTATAATTCACTGAAATCCACATGGAGTCTGCACAAACACACTTCGAGGTGGGTATTAATCTCTGAGCCTGCGTAGATGTGGATTCAAGTAGAGATAAGGCCTGTCCAGCTCCTTCAACCATATTCAAGGGGTTGAAATGAAGACATTAAATATCAGCCGAGGGCAGGGCGCTAGGCCATGAAAAGTGCAGTTGTCCCCGGTATCCATGGGATGGGTTCCAGGACCCTCAGGACACCAAAATCCAGGGATGCTCAAGTCCCTTACATGAAATGGTGTAGTGTTTGCATAAAACCTATGCATATTCTCCTGAATACTTAAATCATCTCCAGATTACTTATAATACCTAAGACAATATAAATGCTATGTAGATAGTTATTATACTGTATCATTTAGGGACAAAAAAAATCTTGAACGTGTTCAGGATGGATGAAACCATCCATTTTTTCCCCCTATATATATTTCTTTTTGCCACAGTAATTCAGCTTTTGTTTCGTTTTGTTTTATTTTTAAATTTCAGAATATTATGGGGCCACAACGTTTTGGTTACATAAATTGCTTTTGTACTGTTTGAGTCAAAGTTACAAGTGTGCCCATCACCCAGTTAGTGTGTATTATACCTGTTAGTTGTGAATTTACCCTTCCCTTTCTCCCCCTCTCACCTGCTTGATTTCTGATATTCCCCAATATTTTTGATCCTTGCTTGGTTGAATCTGTAGATGCAGAACCCATTGATAGGAAAGGCTGACTGTAATTCAAAATGTTGTCCAAAATAACATCTGAAACAAGATTTTTATTCATAATTTCATAATTTTAGGACCAGTTTATTAAAGTTCAATTTTTGGTTTCAGCACTCTAGTGTAGCCTGCTTGTGGGGTGACCCCATTGGCGGGTGGGTGGGATTCGTGCTCTCTGCACTGTGGGTCTGCATGAGACCACCAAGGAGCAGGGGTGGAAGGACAGGTGACGCGGGAAGCTTGGGCAGCTGGGCATTGAGCACAGCGTGGGTTTGGAGAGAAGGGGAGGTCAGTGGCCACAAGCAGGAGGGACGAAGCTGGACTAGGGTGGTACAGCGGCTGCACCTTGCTCTTCCCTCTGACTCCTTGGACTCACATCCTTGGACTTTGTGTTCCCTGAACATGCAGCGACTTCTCTGGTCTGATAAAGAATCGATCATTGGTCCAGAGCCAGCGGCCACCTCGGCCATCACTGAGCAGCAGGGCAGTGAGGAAAGGAGCTGGGGCGGGGTGCGGAGAGGTGGGCCCACTGGGGGTGGTCAGCCTTCATGGCCTCCCCCAAAGCTCCTTCCTACATGAGGAAAGGACATGTGATCTGGTTCCTGCCGATGACATGAGGAAGGGTTTTCTAGAGCCTTCTGGAAAAGGAGGTCCCTCACTTGTCTTGGAAAACTACTGGAAGCCACTGAAGTCTCTCTTCATCATCATTCCTAGGAGGCATTTAGAATGTCTGTGTGGGAACCAGCCTCTCCCTTGTAACAGAAGAGAAACGAAGAACCAGTGTTTTCGATGCCATCACTGAGCTGCTGAATTAACCAGTTTTGAGATCTACCCTTCCTGTAGCCATCCAGTTATGAAGCCAAATAATTTCTTATTGTTCCTTCAGTTTTAATTCAGTTCGAGTTCTGTCTTAACCTATGTACAGCCCAAAGTGTACGAACATTGTCATCCTGTTCAGTAGTTCTGTGTTCCATACCTGGAATACTCCAGCACACTTCCTGTCTGTGCCGCGTGTAAGGCGCGGAAGAGTAAATGGCAGTTTACTCTCTTCCATGCCCCTCCAAGAACCTGGTGCAGGACTAAACATAACATAAGTGAACAGCCACAGGGGAGCACAAGATCTTCCAATTATTGTGTGCCCTCCCTAGGAACAACAGGAAGAGACAATTAAAATCCCTCTGGATTTGGGAAAAAGGAGAAATACAAGAGGAATAGTTATATTTTTAATGGAGTTATTGAAGGTTTTACAAATAGTAGAGTAAAATGTTAGCCCTGACTTTTATATTTCCACCAGTAATTCCTGAAGCAATATTAAAGCCTCTAAATCAAAACTAGGTTTAATTTTGTAAATGAATTGAGTATGTATGTATAGATAGAGGACTAAAGAGCTAGAGACAGAGAGAGAGATTTAGGTGTCATCTCATAAAAATTAATGCAATTGAAATCAGGGCATTTGCAAACCCTAAAAATTTGGGAATATTTAACAATGACTTGAAAATTAGCTAACTGCATGGTTAATTTCATAAAATCTTTTGCCTTCCTATAGCCTTCCCATTAAATATATTAATTTATAGAATAAAAAGCAGAATTGGAAGCTATCAAAGCTGCACATAGTCATTCTTTCTAGTGTAAAGACTATTTCTCAAGTGGATAATTCAGGTCAATATAGCAATAGGCACATGTCTTTGTAAAAATAAAATTAGGTTTTCTTGTTACTGCTCCTACGAACGGGGAGAGCATATTGTATTTCATTTTCTTCATCAGAGAGTTCAGGAGTAGGTAGCTGCATTAGTTATCCTGAAAAATGCCAACAAGCAGCATTTTTAAAAAATTGTAAATGCTTCTGAAAGAGCAGGTGAACATGTTAAAGACAGCGGGTGCTAACCAAGGGAGGTGGCGACTCCAGACTGCATTGTAATTCTTTTTGCAATTTGTTGCTGCTGCAGGTTCTGACTCCCTGCTAAGCTGGGCAGAAGTATGAGATGAATCAATCTCCGTGGTAATTTCAGCCACAGAGCTTGGTGTGCAAGTGACAGAATTGTGTAGGTGGCAGGCCCACTGCGAACACAGAAAAAACTGGCAAGAGCCTGTCTGACTTGCAGGGAAGACAGAGTCTTGAAGCTAACACAGCCTACAGGATTGGGGTAATCGCTCCATTATTAGCACAAACCAATCCCGCTAGATCTCGCATGCCGAAAGATGTAGACCCCTTGTAGCCAGCAGACTACAAGGGGAAGTAAAACCAATGCCACAGCCCCCGTGGTTGGTACCTGTACCCAGTGAGCTCTCTGTCCTCACTAACTCTTACTCCAGACTTACAGCAAAGACAAAAATGGAAATTTTTCCAGGGATGCTGACTTTTATCAAAAGTATGTTTAAAAAGGGTTTCACACTTTTTTAAAAAAAAATTTCTTACCATATACAAGACAAAGAACAGCTACGTTCAATTCTGATAGAATTTATTTCCAGTTCCGTGTGAGGAACCCTTACGATTTGAAATGATTGCATAATCGCAAATCCCTGAAGTATGCTTTATCCAAAATTCAGTCAGAGTGAGAAAGCTCCCTGTGCATGTGGCCTTTCTGTCAGTCCCTTCTTCTGTGTGCATTGCTCAGGAAATGAGATAGAACGAGAGATATGTCACGTACTGCATCGGGGATGTGGGTGATCCAAGGTGATGTGGAGTTGATGCCATTTCTCTGTCAGATACAAAAATGGATTTTACATTAAAAGCAGAGGTGCCACGGGAACGTGCCAATGGTAATTGCGTCTCGATTTCATCTGAGAATATGTCATTCTTGCATTATCTTTTGTATATTTCCCTGAAAGATGGAGACCTGCATTTAGCTTTTAATGGTAAATACAAATTATTTGGCTTTGTAGTATATGAAACTATAATAAAACAAGGCATTTAGGGGAAATGGAAAAATACGGGGTTAAGATATTGTATGGGTGATCAGATCCTAGAGACAGAGAGAAATTTGAGATTGAGACGGAGGAATACACCCTGGAAATATGTTTTCATTGCTTCCATTGCCTTAGGACCAAGGCGCCTTGAAATAGAGGAGCCCTTTGATTCTTAAACCTCTTTGCACTGGTCTCAGGGAGAGTAGACCCACTTCATGGAAACCTCCAGTCAGCACTTGGAATGTCAACTCTCTGCCCAATGTCATTATCCCCTTGGTTTTGCCAGTGCTGGTGCTGTTCGTGGGACTGTGCTTAGAGTCCTACATTCCACATATATCATAGTATCCTTCAGTCTGGAATGCTACCTCCAAACAGATTTCATCAGTTTGAAAATTTTGTAAAGGAATTCCAGTCTCCTTCTTCTTAATTTCTCACAACCTCATTTTAGAACCAGGATATACCATATTTCCTAACCTACTCTAAACACATAGTCCCTTGAAAGACCCACCAATGGTTCCCCAGTTAATGCAAGCATGGCAGATACAAGACTGTCCTCATAGCTCTCAAACGCCTTTGCATCCTAAAACGTGCTGCAATTGCTTCCTCTGATGCAGTCCTTTCCAGATCCTGTCAGATAAACTGAGACGTCTTTCCGTGGCCCCCAGCAGTCTGTCATAGCATGCTTATGCTTTATGGCTCTTGTTCATGTGTCTCCGTCCTCCTAGACACTGAACCTCCCTAGGGCAGATGCCATTTATTTTCCTCTCTCAGTATCCCTGGGACATGGCACAGAGTCAAGCACGTATGCAGTTCTTTATTATGCTCGAGTGCTCGAATGTCATTTGTGGGTTGCGTTGTCCTCAGCATGACTGGGGAACAGTGGCACACACCCCGCCAGCCCTCTGGTGTCTGGGAGAACTCCCGAATAATGGAAATGGATGGTAAATCTCTTCTTTTGAGATAGATGATACCTAAATGATCTCCTTCCTAACCTGAAAGATCTCCTTTTGGTTTTTCATAAATTAAATATAACTTAGTTAGAACTAAACATGTAAAAAATGAAAAAAACTCCTAAAAATTGCTTTTCTTTTTCTTTTCTTTTTTTTGGAACTACTTAGTCTTGGAAGCACTGGTGAGGCAGAGCAAGGTAGGAGTCTGTGCTGGCAGTGAGCTAGTGGGCTACGGGGCTATGGTGGCCCAGAGCACGGTGTCGGGATCCCAGCAGGGTGGGGGGCATCCTAGTGAGGGCACAGCCTGGCACGGGGTGTCCAAGCCCAAGGGGATGAGGAGGGCTTTTATGCAGAGAGGAGCAGGTGGAGGCTGATGGGGGAGATTATTGCATGCAAGGGGATTGATCAATTAAATAAATATGTTAAAAATAAGAAAAGCCAGGCTTCTTATTAGAGAAGGAAGTCACCAATATGGAGTTACAGACATGGGAAAAGAAATGACTAGAATGAACACTGCAATGTTTGATTGACATTAGAAGTATTCATACAAACAAATAATTATATATTAAATTATTATATATATTAAAATATATAGCATATATATGTATGTCAGATATGGGCATACAAGTAGTTAAAGAAATAGAACACAGACGTAGAAGTGTGTGTTACATGCATGTGCACACACAGAACCTCCCTGGCTCTGTACTCTGAGAGGACCTGGAATACTCCTATTGCAGCAAGCAGCCTGAGTGCCCAAATTTGGCTTCTAAATGCTATTCTCCACTAAAATCAATTAGGGCTTTTTGGAAAAATGGCTGATTCTAGGACTGGAGAAGAGAAAGTAAAGGTGAGAATGGAACCTCTTGTTCCAGCAATAAGAAGGTGCTCAAAGAATGAGGGGGACAAGTCAGAGGGACACAGAAGCCAGATTAAAGGACCTCCCACTGGGCAAATCAGAGGCAGTTTGAAGGTCGAAGTAGATAGTGACAGTAACAGATTTTAAGTCATTGAGTTAAATAGAAAGTCACAAGTCCATACCAATGTAAGTAGATAGATAAATAGATTGAAAGTTTGATGAGGAATGGGATATTTACATAGTTTTAAAGTATCTTCCTAAAAAATACTTATTCATTGCAAAGGAGGAAAGAATAACTTCACATGGAAACCAGGAAGATGCCATCTTAGCCACGTGGTCACAGCGAACATCTCCAGTAACAGAAGAAATCAAAATCACGTGGCACCTGGTGACATGCGATGAGAAGGACAGAGGACCCTGCCTCGGACATCGCTGCCAAAGATGTGTAACTGAGATGTATCATGAGGAACGTCAGACCAATCCAGATAGAAAGATATTCTACAAAATGTAAGAATTAGCCTGCGATCTTCAAAAGAATCAAAGTCATGAACATCAAGGAAAGACTAAAGAACTGTTTCAGTCAAACATACATAAAGATTAATGACAACTAACACAACTAAACACAAAGAATAGAATTTCTTTGGCATTAAAAAAATTATTGAGAAAATTGGCAAAACTTGAGTGGCGTCAAAGAAATTGGATGTTGGTGATGTATCGCTGTTAGTTTCTGGTATGATGGTTGAATTTTGGTTATGTGGGAGCCCGCCCTCGTTTGCAGAAAATACCCACTAAAGCATTAGGACGGCAAGTTACTCTCAAACGGCTCAGGGAAAAAAATGTTTCTTACTGTACTGCGAATGTTCTGTAAGTTTTGGATTGTTTAAAAAGATGGAAAATTTAAGTATATAAAAATGCTTTTACATTTGTCATGTCTTTGGATTTTTGCAACAGCTCTTTTGGAAGGACATAGTATCATTACCACTTGAGACATTAGAGAAAAGAGTGATAATGAAGTTAGTGAAGTGACACATTCAAGGCAAAGTCAGAACTTTATCCTGAGTCTCCTAACTCCATATCCACTACATATAACTCCATTATCTTTTACTTTTTTTTTTTTTTTTTTTTTTTTGAGACAGAGTCTCACTGTGTTGCCCGGGCTAGAGTGCCGTGGCATCAGCCTAGCTCACAGCAACCTCAAACTCCTGGGCTCAAGCAATCCTCCTGCCTCAGCCTCCCAAGTAGCTGGGACTACAGGCATGTGCCACCATGCCCAGCTAATTTTTTCTATATATTTTTAGTTGTCCGATTAATTTCTTTCTATTTTTAGTAGAGACGGGGTCTTGCTCTTGCTCAGGCTGGTTTCGAACTCCTGAGCTCAAACGATCCGCCCGCCTCGGCCTCCCAGAGAGCGTATCTTTTACTTTTAATTCTGTATTATTTATTCTCTTTTCTACTCCCAAGGACCAGGCTAGGACAGGATACCAAACAGTAGTCATTCTGTAGAGTAATGGCTCTCAAACTTTACTGTGCTTATGAGTCATGCAGGGAACCTGCTTAAAATGCATATTTATAGTCTCACTGTTAGAGATTCTGATTCAGTAGGCTTGAAGTAAGAACCAGAAAATCAGTTTTTTAACAAGCAATCCAAGTGATTCTGGCATAGGTCATCCATGGGGCAGACTTTGAGGAACATTGCACTTGATTAATGGTCCTCAGTGGCTACTGCAATAAATTTAAATCAAATACCATGCATAAGATGTCATGATGGAGCTACACGCAGCTCAGAAATAGGAGGTGAGTTGCACCTCCCAACTAACTGCAATACAGTCCTCGTTTAATTTTAAAAACAAAAAATCAACAATCTATAATGGAGTCATAGCACTCAGGCATTCTGCGACTTTAAGCAGACATGTCTTGCTTAGTAGACAAAGGAGTTCTGCAGTAAACAGAAGAGTTAGCAGCTTAGAGTCAGAGAAATCACCTGTGAAAATCACCTTAGAAATATTTTTCTCCACCATTGAAAATCCATTTCGTTCACCCCCTTTATAAGTGAGAGCAGTGATTATTCAGGGCCTTTTGCCCTTCTCCTCAATGTCAGCTACAGTATTTCCCCTTTAAAGTCTTTGCGTACGGTAGGAGGTGGTCTCTCAAAGGAAGTATTGGCTGCTGAAGACATTGCCAGGAAGAAGGAAGATTGTTATTACCGAAGAAAATCAACCTGAAATGTTTTAAAAATATGCAGAATGTCTGGGAGCTCTTCCAATATGCTTATTTTTAAGTTAAGCACAGCAAGAAGGAAATAAGATAGATTAAGCGTCAAGAAAAGAAAAAGTCCCCCAAAACATCTGTATTGAAGGAAACACTTTCTTATCGAGAGAGAGAGAGGAGGGGAGAATGAGGTTTGGGGGAGAGGTGGCAGCGGCATCTTTGCTCTCGGCATCCTAATATTTTGAGAACATGAAACTGTTTTCTGGTTTAGTGATGGTCCCAGGAGGAATCACATCTGCATTTGTTGCGGGCAGTTGAGCGTGACCGGGTATGTGTGCAGAACTGGCAGCCTGGGCCGTCGGGGCCTGTCTACACGGTGCGTGGAGGAATAAGTCTGCCCAGCAGCGCTCATCCTCAGGGAAGGTGGCAAAGTCTTGGGGGAAAAGGAGTGAGCTGATGGCACAGGATTGGTCCAGACCTCTCCCTGCTGCCCCCACCACCACCACACGTCTAGGTCCTAGGAAGAAAGAAGAATTAAATTAAAAGCCATTTCACCCTGATTCCTAAAGCCCAGGGACTGAAAGTGGAGCAGCATTGCTGTGACCCCTGTGAGAACCTTCTTTAAATCTGTGCTCGTCTCTTCTTCCTGACAGCCAAGAAATCCCTCTGGCCTCTGAGCAAACGGAACGGTCCTCAATATTCCGGAGTTAAGAGCTCAGGCTCCAGCAGCAGCAGTTTACGGAGCTGGCATTTGCCTTGGTTTCCTCTTCTATTAATATGAGGGTGTAGCATCTACTGGGGCTCTGGAACAGGGCCTGCCATCTGCAGCAGGGAGTTACAAACATACCCCTTTGAAAACAGCTCCTCATGTGCTTGCTACTGGACACTTGGTGGTAAAGACAGAATGTGTGATCGTGGGGCACCAAGAGATTGTGTACCAGAAATGGCCTGTCACAAGCTGGGTTCAGTCAGATCCACCCAGTCACCAAGTCAGATGGGCCCAGCGGCAGTTCAACGTAAGCCAGAAATGGTTTATCCCAGGAGGAGCCTGCGCGGCCCCGGGAGGCATGAGGAAGCTGCATGAACAGGGACCCCAGACACCCACGCCACCCAGTATGACTGCACTCTCTCCTCCTTCAGCTGGGTCCTATGGCTGTTTGAAGGGACCCCACATGACAAGCTGAAGGAGAAGAAGAGTCAGAACTTGGCTTACAGGTGGGTTGGTTCAGCACTGGGCCCAAGCTGCAGACAGAGGCAGCTGCATGATAACCACATTTGGGGGCGGCGTTGATAGGCGTTGCCAGGGACAGTCTTCCCAGCAGGCAAAGTGTTGAGCCTGCCTGGTCATCCACTGGTGTGGAAGGAGAAGTGGCCCAAGGTGAAGATACAGATGTGTCCCCTGGCCAGTGGTAGGTGGCTTGGGCAGATGGTTCCCCACTGGGGTGCCTTGTTTCCCATCCCCACAACTTTGGGGAATCTTGGCCCCCAAAGGGTGCATGCTCCTTCTAGGAGACTCAGAAAGGGTCTCAGTGAGCTTCAAACTGTGGTTGCTGGTTGGGCATTTTGGACTCCTTAGGCCCAGGAACCAGCAGACAAGAAGACGGGTCACTGCCTTAGCAGGGGTCAGTGGCCCTGATCAGCAGAAGACAGGATGGCTGTTGTATAAGGCCAGGCAAGGGAAACGTGGCGCTCCAGGGTGAGTGCTTCACAGGTGTGGAGCTCCGGTGTACCTCTGGGTACTCCCCCATCCAGCTGTGACTATGATTGACAAGGATAGCCACCTGGCCTGAAATATGAATGGTCACCAGGGGCTCAGACCCCTCACATGAGGGTTTGGGTCATGTCAGGTGTCTGAGTTTCTAGGGCTGCTGTGATGAAGTACCCAAAC